>UZAN01040303.1:68562-81906 GCA_900618425.1 Echinostoma caproni
TCTTCACCTATTCTTCATCCAAATGGGCAGCCAAAAGACAGCAACCAAAACCGGCGCACGAATATGCGTGGTAATGGTTGTATAAATTGGACTGAAATAGGTTGCCACGGTGAGCGATATTTGCCGAGGCAGGTATCGGTTGTAAAAGGGTCATAGGTGGTCAAACGATAACCTGGCATGAGGATATGAAAATACTAATCAGGAGACTAGGTCACATATGTCCCGTTAGGCTCCCTGGATGGAGACCGCGAGATCATGGTCACCGATGGTTAGGGACACTGAGTTATATGGCTGGATGTCGCAAACAGTGGCGCTCGTGCACCCACTCACTACTCCCCTTACACCATTCTATATTATTTCTCCATCGTCCACTTGAATTTGCTATCAACATTCTAATCTTCATTCTTCTCTTTTATCTACATGTGGCACCAAAAGACAGCAACTAAAACCGGAGCACGAAAGTGCAAGGGTAATGGTTGCGAAAACTGAAACTGGATTATTTCTCATGACTACTGTGATTAAACCCACTGCTGTGTTTTGTACTAGGGCATACAATCAAAAATGAACGACCTTATTTCATCGTTTCTACTTTATTACACATCTATGTGATGGACAGCAGACGGAGAAAACCCGATAGTCACAAGGACCTGTTGTTTACTCAGGGGAACCGGCAACCTAAGCCCTTGGACTCGGAGTGGTGAATCACATTACTCCCGGTTAGGTTAATTGTTGAACTGGACAGCAACCAAGCAGGCTACTACTTTGTGCTCACAGTTCTGATTTTTCAGTGTTCTCAATCGTTGCATTACACAATACACACTAGTCAACGCTGGTTAAGTAATGGTGAAGCTTTCAGCTTCTGAGGACGCACTGCTCATAGTTTCCAATATTTTCTATTTTCCCACTGTTAGGCCGCAGCAAATGGAATGTTAAGTTCACAATAACTATTTATCAAGCGAATCGAATTCACCATTTCCAAATCTCACGAGGCACAACACCCGATCAATACTTTGTTTTCCGTAATCATTAGTGCAACTCAGTGATCTTTCCTGCGATCGTTAATTCCTCCAATACCGTTCAATGGTACTTAGCTCTGCAGGTATACTGCATGAAATGCTGTCAAATGCACTGTTTCCAGCGGGTGCGAAGCAATAATAGGACCACTCAATATTATGTCAATTAATACAATACTGTTTTGTCTGATTAAAACAAAAGTTTTAAACGCGTTATATTGAATTTTTCAATTATGAACCTCCATTTTCTCCACTCACCGAAATGTAGAAAGCTCATTTCCCCTTCATTTTTGATTCTGCTCATGATGTGCTCAGCGTTCAAAATAAGATTTAAATCATGTTTTTAATCCAAATAAATTTTGCATTTGATTGTAATGAAACCCTTATCACGCTATGCAAATTGGAAAGGTTTGAACTGAAGTGTTATTCTGTTGCAAGATTGTAGTACTCTTGATTTTTCCTTCATGGATGATAGAAGCTTGATAATCGTTACATGATTGCGCTACCGCGGTGATTTCGAGGACAGTTGGATTCAGAGTATTTTTAATTTCCATGCCTCGTTCTGGCATCCACATGGAAACATTATTCGTTTCAATTTCATCGCACTCGTTCGAGGCCGTTCACTCTGCCCTTTTTTCGTCTCCTTAGGTGTTTTATCTTCTATTGTAGTTGTTTTTTTTAAATTGTGTTCCACTGCATCCATAAGGAACTTGGAAACTGCTTTCTCAGATCTACTCATTCTAAATTCAGGAATTCACTTTTTCGTTCCGACGTCTTTTGAAGTTCTCACCTGCGCAAATTCGTGATCGTAGCGTAATGAACCTCAAGACATAATTCTCTTCCCACAAATAAACGCCTCATGAACCGATAAGCCCTTTTTGTAGTAATGCATGTCGCTATGCCGAACTTACCCTTGGGCACTGTCGGAACTATCGGCGAAGCGGTTGCTGTAATATGCGCAAAATTGTATGTGGACTTTAGGTGTATGTTATTATTTCGCTCACTGTCACCTCCGGTGATAAAATATAGCTCCCCTGTCATGACACGATGATTTGTTCAATTGACTCCAGCTAAGCTTTGAGTGTGTAATCATTGCAACCATATAGACGCGTGATATAAAACATTTTATCAGAGATCATATATTCACACCCCAGTGATGCTCCTGATAGACTATTCTCACTAGTTCCTTTTCCAATCATTGAGTTTTACATTACAGAATTCTATTCAAATGCATTTTCATCGCTTTTGTTTCAGATGCTTTTTCGGAATTACGTAGTTATTAAAAGCCTGTTCCTTTTCTTTCACCACCTTTTCCGTGATATTAACAATGACCCTTCTCGACGCACAAGTGTATCCCATTGTATCAACACATTGTTTTTTTCTGGATTCTCTCACTCTCTCCTCTCCTTTTTACACCTCACATTTTCCGTTTGTTCTGTAGATTATTATCTAGCGAAATTCACTGCCTACTTTCTCTATTTTCCGAATATTTTTTCACAAAACCCCAAAGATGTTTTCTGTTCCTTACCTCTCATCGAATAACCCATCACTTCAGTATCGCGCCCCTTCCCAAATTCGCCCCAACCTCGAGTTGGTTGGTATCCTCTTGTTTTTGGTTGGCAAATGTAGTTCCTGGTAATTTATTCATCCGATCCAGCTACGAGCCCGTGCACACCCCCACACCCTTCATTCTTCCCATCTGTTCCTGTTCTCTTTTTTTGTAGTCTCTATCGCATTGTATCCCACAATGCGTACATTGTACACAGACGAAATGCTTGAATCTTTTTTAACGATTGTCCCTCCTTTACCAAATCTCCTTCCCTCAATCGTGTGTCAACTTTCCCGATGTTTTGAATGCAAAAAATTTATTCCGATAACCTTCACTTGTGTTTCGTAATCGACGAGATTGAAACTTTTGAAACCTTTCAATGTGATCTACTTTAACCCACCGTACGGCTCAAGCTCCTTGAGTACTGACAAAGAATGAAATTCAGTTCAATTCAGTCTTCATATGAATAATGAATTTTGGCCCGTGCCAATCGTGCACTCAGTTGTCGTTTTTTATCTCAGTTTCCAAACACTGCTTATCAACATTTAATTCTTTGCGGTCATCCAGCCAAATTTTCAGGCACTCTTACATGTCACACTAACAGAGAAGAAACAAAGTAAAATCTTCCCGTCCGTGAAAGATTTGCGGTCCCAGAAGCATTCTGTTAGGAGAGGTTTTCGTTAGAGTACCTCAGACACAATACCACCACCCCGTATTTGATCCACTTCTGCCTTGAAGACTTGCATTGACTTCCGCCGAATGAGCGCTTCCGGTGACTGAACGCATCTCTGAATGGTGATTTATAAGAACTCATGCAACCAGTATTGCCTTGAGGGTGTTAATACCTCTGTAATTGACCATTCCTACAAATGACTTGTCCCACATGTACATAACCGTGCGTCAGAAGGAGTTCGTCCAAATCCTTGACTGAGTGTGTTTCGATTGTCGCTTATTACCTCTAGTACCAACCACAAGTAGACGACGCAACATTGTTTTGGTACTGGTACGTTTAATTCTGTTTTTCACTTCCATTTTATAATTGTCTGTAAGATTCTCCTTTGCTCTTACACGTTACATTGATTACAGATTAGGATCTCTAGGCTCTTTCTTTGCCCTGTTAGCATCCGGGTGGCCAATCTGTGTAATTCTCTTTAATACAATATCCCCATCACACAATAAGTCGCTCATGCATTCCAGATGTGCGAGAATAGGCAACTCTTGTACAATGGAATCAAGATTGATCGAAAACATTTAAATTTTCTTGCATAGTTTATAAGACCATTGAAGAAATCACCGTTATTCGATTCAAACAACCAGGTCAATTTCAAATGATAATTAAAAGACTAGGTTCAGGTCTGTGAATTGATAATGGCTGTGCTATTGCGGTATGTTACAGATCCTGCAAGCAATCTTATGTAGTTTTCCAAGATCCCATTGATCCGATCCTGTGTGTGTGTATCTACCTACTAACTCGGCAGTTCTGTTTGCTTTCTTGTATTTATAAACGACCTGCCACATATCCTTGGGCCTAATACATTGTAAACACAGAAGATAATATAGCACTCAAACAAACTATAGGGGCAGCCCACCGATGGTCACTCACCAATGGCATCGAGTTCAATGTTTCCAAATGCAGAATTATTTCCATGCGGCACAAAACTCATTTCTCCTATGTTCTGAGGAACCAAATACTACCGAGTGCCACTGACTAAAGGGATTTGAGGGTTATGGTACTGGAGGGCGTAGAATGTCACACGCACTGTGCTAGAGCATCATCCATGGCTACAAAGCAAGCTGTAGTACTCAGAAATGCTTTCGGATACCTCAAAAAAGTATTGTTCCCAGGCTTACTATCAGCGTTCGTTCGGCCACACACGTAGTGCGCCGTTCAAATAATGAATCTATGGTTGAACCGCGACAAGAAGACTCTAGAATGCCCACAAAAGTTGGCAAAAAATTAGTAGAAGGTCTGTTTAACAAGACATACTCCGAAAGATTGCAAATATTGCAACTCTCCTCATCTCAATACCGCCGACTTAGAAGGGGGACCTAATATTGGCATATCACATGCTGTATCAACCCAACCACCCTTGCCGTTCTGTGTTGACTTCATCTGAAAATTATCACCTCAAGGGACACCCACTAAAGTTGAAGACCCAGAATAATTATTTTCTCTTTGTAAAGTTATTCACGAGATTTTGTAAATCTCCTATGGGGTATGCTAAGCTTTAGCTTTGTTAAATCGCCCATAATAAAACTTTGTATTTGGCTCATTGTAGTTCTACTTGTATTTCATCAGATGCTATCCAGCAAGAGCGAAACGGTGTTCTACTTCACGCGTTATTGGATTTAAATAAATTCACTCGTACTATCTCGTTACATAGAGGAAGCTGTTTACGGGTATAGAAGCGATCATGGGTTAGATCGGGAGAACAGAAACGGTTGTGTAGGAACGAACTGGAAACTGCAAGCGGTACTTTTGCGCTTCGAGCGAAGTGAACCATGAAGCTTTCGTTGTTGAATTGAGATGGGTTTAGTCATAGAGAAAGATAATGGATTTGAGCATGGTCAAGTCCAAGTCGAAGTTTTCATGCATTCATCAGTTTGGTGGCATAGTTGCCTAGGGACAAAATAAAAGCACGGGATAAGAAAATCATCTCAAAAATGGGTAATTGCAGAGTTATAATTTTCAGAAGAAAACAGTGGATTGTGAAAACTTTCATGCCATTGCATAATGAATTTGGCAGTATGTAGAGCAACGGAAGCGTGAACTAAAATGCTCCAAAGCCCTATACAGCTTTTTCAACCTGGTTGAATGTCATCAACAGTGCGGTTTCGTGGAACCTGAAACTGCTGTGTGTGTGGCTATAAAGGAGAGCGTGGAAGTTGTAAATGAATCAAGAGGTCAAAGAGCTAAGGATGACGTTATATAAGTAAGTCTGTAAGCAGTTTTGTGGTGTGGCGAGATTTGATGTTGTGTGTTAGTACGCAAGGGTGTGTGTGAGAGCGGTTGGTTGTGAAATTGGCATCAAGCCAATGCACTGATATTTGTGTCCCGTCTGATCGATTGGCGCAAAGTGGATCCTTCTTGATGAACAATGACTATTTAATTAATCGCCCAGTACATGACCCGAAACCTTGTTCAAAATAATCGTTTTTTTTTAAGTCCATAGTGTCCCTCAGAAATGGAATGTAGAGCAATAGCTGAATCCCTCTCAAAGGTCCTAAGCTCTGATGCATTTCTTGGAGGGTGTTTGGATGTCCTGTAATGTTCGGCTATCCGCGTCTTTAGTTGTCGACTTGTTTGACCAACGTACGTATGTACACACACTGAAACTCAATTTTTCCTCTCCCTAGACCAAACAACAGCACCTCCAATGGATACGGTGCGGATCGCATTTGGGTTTTGGGCTGGTTAGCCCACGACTTTGATGGTTCGGCGCAGCAGCTAAATTCTGGTGAATCAGGCTCATGTAAAATCATTAGGACCAATAGATTCTCTGAAACCAAACGAAGATGAATCTCTTTCGATTGTTTGACGTAAGTTTCAGCTATCTGGTTACTTTCNTTTCGACCTGCAATAAGCACCTCCAACTATGATAGAACGCTGTCGGTAGGCTTGATTGCTGAAGGCTACGAATTGCATGCCGATAGTGCATAATTCTTTCAGAACCCCCAAAACCAAACTTCTAGCTTCTTATTCAAAAGTTAGAGGGGCTCGTGCGTCGCTTATCGATNATCGATTGGTAAGCTACTTATCGACATGAGTGAGGAGTGCGACAATGATCAAGAAGCTCGCTTGACGTCGTAAGATCAAGTAAAGTGTCAGTATTCACATCTGATAGTGAATTTGCCGGAATCTGGTAGCCTCATTCATTCAGAAGAATGAAACATTTTTTCTCCACGGTGTGTGCACTGCCAACTATTTGTTCGTTCTAATTACGTACCTTCTCGATAACCGAGCAACTCAAGTTGATCAAACTCGACTTAATGATAACGCTCATCGACTGGTGTTTTCAGCCTGTCCATGACACAGTCGTGTGCAGAACGCTTTCAACCACCTGACTGATTGAGAGGTCTTTGGGTGTCCATTCTATGGAGCACGGACGATCAAGCTGCTATCCTACCCTGACTTTAGTGTCAAAAAGATAAAACATGCTGACTGGATCAGGGACGTGAAGGTCAAACGGCCAGCCTCGTTTTGTTGCATTAGCGGTCGAAGGCAAATCCGAGATGTGGGAGTAGTTGGTCTTCAACATGGTGACAGTAAAGCGTACCGTAAACAAGCGTCGCCGATTAGCCTTATGTGATTACAGTAAGGTGATACGTGATGTTGGCCTGTCAGTCCGGGGAAATTGTGATACTATCGTTCGTTAGCACATGCCAGTTCACTTGGGGTTTCAATTAGGGCATGAAACAGACATTTTTTTCTTTTTGATCGACTAACTCCTGTGGGAGGATAAATCGGCTTCCTGGAAATCTCTAATGATGCCGATCGGTTGACGCATTGTGAAACCCAGTTCTGGTTCCATTTGCGAATTCCATATACAGATTGAAGACCCAGTAATTCCAAATCCGCCTTTATCGTACTACTCTAGGTCTTCAATTGACCACCGAGTCTGCTACGCCATCCACGACATGGTGCGGGGCTACAGTCTGTCGCGAGAGTTGAGTGTCGGGTCTTTGGAGCACATGGCCAAACCACTGAAGGCACCGGCGTTGTGGCATTTTTCAAAGCTTGTCAATGTTCAAGCAGCGCAGTCGAACCTCATCATTGGAAATCCGATCTCTCCAATTTACTTTCAAGATGCGGCGTAAGCACTAATGATCAAAGACTTCGAGCTTCCTTATATCTTGTACTCCTAATGGCCAGGTTTCACAAGAATAAGTGAGGATCGGGCGATAGAAGCCTGGTAAACCCGAAGCTTAGTGTTCAAGCTTATTTCGCATCTATTCCACAACGGTTTGAGGAGTTGTAGGAAGGCTCTTCTAGTTCTATCTACACAGAGTTGGATTTCATCCTTAGCCTGGCCGTTTCATCTTATCGTAGAGCCAAGTTACTTGAAAACTTCGGTTGATTCGACAAGCTCCCCGTTATGTTGTGTTGTGTGTGTCGTGTGTAGAAGTTTCGGTCGAAAAAGTCTTCGTTTTCGACGTGTTGATCTCCAGCCCAATGGACTGGGCAAACAGATTTATACGACTGACAACAGGTTGGAGTTTGTCCATACAGACAGCAGTTTGTCTGCTCACTTGGCTCATATAATTGCTTCAGTGTTTACTCGTAATCCAGTTAACAGGATGTGCTAAGCACCGAAGTATGAGGTATCTAATTCACAAAAGATTGCGTAAATAACGTTCGCTCAGTTCATTCTCATGAATCACGTAGTAATGGCTCGAATTAGTGCTTGTTGTTGGGGCCCACTATTGAGTGAACAAAATAGTAAATACTTTGCAGATGCAGGCTGTTGATGATTTGTCCCACCCTGAAGCGAGTCCCCTTCTGTGACGATTTGGACACGAAAGCATTATTAATGAATCACGCTCTGCTGTCCTGGTAGACAATCGTATCTCTTTTATCCAACGTACTTGCTACCGCAATTACATTGAAGGAGATAAACACAAAAGGAGGTTATCGATGTGTCTGGTTTGTCTAGATTGGATTTAGTGAGTATTCGTTTTATTGTGAAATCACCTGGAACGCCACAGATTTCATTTCTGGTAGTGGTATATGCAATTTTGCTCATGCTCTCTTGTAACCTGCAATGTGTCTCAAAACCTCGCCACTCATTCCCTTTCCGCCTATGATTACGCGAAGTGATGAGCACAAATCACCGAACCACAGATTCAGTATCCAGAGTCCCAATACTCCTGTATTTTCCACTCAGATTAAGTTAAATCTACTTACCCACTCCCTTCATTTTCTCATGTTTTCTATCGAACGTAATATACCGTAAATCTTGAACTCCTTATTATTCAACCGGTTTAGTTAATTTGCATTGTTTCATCTAATTCTTTGGTTCATTTTTGTTTGTTTGCTCTAGATTCTAGGACATATTCAATGAATTATCTCTGTAAAACTTAGATATATTAGGAATACACCGGATATGAACACTCATTCTGCGTTTTGTTACCGTGTCTTTTGCTCTAGGTCAATAGCTACTTAACCCCCTGTATGATGGCTGTGCGGCTTTTGCGTCCTTGTTGAACAGTTGATGGGATAAGCGAATGGTGAGCGGCTCCATCGACTAATGCTGCCTTCTCTTTACAGACAGCACAACGTCGGGCGTGCGTAAACCATTTCGGAGAAAAGTTCGTCACATTTGAATAAATATTTCACGTCCAGCGGGCGCTGTCCCTGAAGAATGAAACAGCCATTCCCTAATAAAATCAACCAAAATTGCGTATTGGGTTCAGAGGATCGTCTCATTGCTGTTTTCCGCAAAATATCAAAAGTGAAGGGTCACTTCTACTTGGGGAACGATATATACTGCAGAAATAGTGTGACATTCTGTTCATCTCTAGCGTCAACGGACGTGCCTAACTTCGCAAGTTCGATATCGAGCTAATTTGTTGACCTCGAACGATAGCGACGTGATTTCATAGTTGTGAACCAGATAAACGTACGGAGTTGTGTAGATTTCTGATATTGTAGAAAGGTAATGAAGCAAGATGTCTGGGCTCGTACCATCTATTGATGCACATTAGTTGGAGTCACCGAAACGAGAAATAATCAGATTTGACGACAAACCGAAGTTTTGTTTCGCGTCTGTTAAACAGTTCCATTCGATGGCCGAAAGAGATTGGAAGCAGCGATACCTGCCTCGTCTATGTGATCCACTATTGTGAAGGTGAAGAGCATGACGAAGACCTCAAACGAAATGCTGAAATAAGTTTGCTCAAAGCTAAGTGGTCGTCTAAGCTTTCATCGATGGCCTAACTGGTGTTTCTCTGATTAAGATTGGACGACAACAGAGCGTTAACCACTACAGCCAACGGGTGCAAGTCTGTGTTGTGACCCTGAGAGAACTAGGCTATTCGATGGGTTTAAATTCCCGTCGAATTGTAAGAAGAATACCGTTCTAACTACACAATCTTGGTAAGCCAAAAATAAGAAATAGTGATGTTCATTCAGTAGCGTGTCGACATCGCATGCAGTCGCTATTACTCTGAAGGGCGAGTGTAGTAACAGGCAATTATCCACGTCTGGAGGCACTCCATTTCGATTCCGTCGGAACATTCATACTGCAGCAAATATAGAAATGAAAGGCATAGATAAGACAACCACCCATTGGTGCACTATCTGTGGGGACCAGTGCCGGGTGTTCTCCAGTTTGGTTATGAGGGAAAAGATGGCATAAGACATATCGTCGGTATCTGAAAGCAGTCCATGTCAAGCCGTCCCAGTGATAATCAACGACAGTTATCTCGAATTTTTGACCCAACTTCAAAGAAGATTATCCTGGATCCTTCATTGCAAACTATACTTTTGGACACCAAGAAGAAAGAAACTTCATAAGACAGCTTTACTTTAGAATAATTCCAAGGGTCAACTTTGGAAGTGATGAAATTGATACACTCGGAATCGATCTTTTACGAATTCGTCATTAGACCACGATACTCTTGGTGCGGCACCCATGGCATTGCATGCACGAGAAAACGTTTCTTTATTGACGTCAAGTTCACTGAGGTCGCTGAAACCAACCCTCGTCGAGGGAATGCTACGCGTTGGAGGACGACTGCGAAACTCAAATCTGCCACTTGAAACCAAATAGCCCATCATAATATCATCGCTACTCTTATTTTAGTCAAACATCATCACGAAATGAACGATCATATGGAATGCAGCTACCTCATTCTGTTTAGTAGAAAGCATTATTGCATTTTGCGATCGAAAAAATTGATGAAGTCGGTGTTTCTTCACAGCACCAAGGAATAAACTGACAACTGCAGAAGCCATAGCAATTAGGATTATGAAGCCGGATTTGTTCAAGCAAAGTAAGCTGGTTCAAGCGTTACTGTTACCATGCCCATAGAAGTGACTGTCCAATATTCTTATGTGACATCTTTTTCATTCCACTCTTCCTCTTTTACTGTTTTTTCTCATACTTTCATGCCTGTCTTATTCATTCTCGACAAACGCTTTTCAAATCTTGTCCCATTAACATCTACTTTCCTTTTCCCTATCCATTTATTGTGATCCCATAGTTTGTAGTCAACTGAACACTGCACATTTTAGTTCACTTAACACCAGTTTAGGCCTTGGATTAATCTATTGACTAGTCGAAATATATATATATATATACCTGAAGCGATAAATCAAAAAGAAATTTCCATTTTCATTTTTGTTCTCATACATCAACAAGAATATATTACAATCTGAAAGTTGGTGATACAAGATTGCTTCAGATGACGTAAATGGTTCTCTCCGCTGCATCTGAAAGTAAAACCTCCCCAAATCGACCGTACCGCACACTTGTTTGACCCGTTTACAGTTTTTGAGACCGGTGTTTGTGCGAAGAGGACTTGCTATCGAGAACCGTTACAGGTGTTCGTTCATTGAAAAGTTTCAGTTTACAAACAAAACACATCAATGTGACGCGATCCCCGAACACGGGCTCTTTCTTGTTCGCTTTCAACTGATTTATGTCTCTTAGAGGTTGCCCATAGCGTTTATGTAATTACAAAGGGAGCGATTTCAGAGGAATGGAGACAGGGATGAAGCAACTCTTACAGACTCCGAATCAAGGCGAGAGCGAAAAGGTACTGACATTCTATGCATGTGATCGACTTTTCAACTCTCCACAAGCTAGTCGTAGAGAATTAGCATGGGAGTATTACCTGACATAGATGTAACGGACATTCAATGACAGACTAATGGCATAGACGATCGGTACGTAATTTCGATAAGCAATTTGTTAGTTTTAAGAAGCAACGCTTGTGTGACTATGGACGAACTCGTATCACAGGATTGTTTCAGGAGGAGATGACACCAGGTTCAACACTTACTTAACACCTTTTAGAAATGTGATTGCGAGGTTATCTACACAGCCTCGCATTTTTCTCTAAATTGGGACTTTGTGCATACGAGCCTTATTACTGGAAAAATGGTACCTTAACTGGAAACAGCAAATGCTTGAGGTCAATGGCCGAAAGCGGTCATTGTATAAGTACATACAGGTCCCAGAATTCATGGTGCCCACGTAGAAGGGTCGAACTCTGAGAAACATCAGACAAGTGTCCCGTTGGAGGATGAAACTTCGGCATTCTCGACTTCCTGGGGGAATGACATTCTTTGCGTGTTTTATTGACCGCATTGGTATCATTGAATGATGTCAGTAGTCATACTCTTTTCGGACAATCTTCCTCGTTTTCATATTGGTTGACTCTAGTCCTGGCGAGCGATCATTTTGGTTCGCTCACCATTTCGATCTGACCAGCACATGTTGGTGCTCTGGTTAGAAAGCTAGACCTGCATGACAACAGGACGGAGCTCAGAGTACACAGTCCAATGAGGGACAGTGTCCAGTTCATTGGGTCATATGCCCATTGGATGGGGTCAAACGTCCAAGATGCCCAATACACCTTGGTTCCCGATTGAGCCGGTAACCACTTCCACAACCAAGGTGTGTGTGGTTCGTACGCCTATTCTTCGTTAGTTTGGAAACAGGGTTTTGGCTAACTCCCCTGGATGAGCTGCCAATCGTTCACAAACCCGATAATAGCCCCGGATTTTGGCTTTTCATCCTCTCACTTTGGAGGGAAAAAGCCGCCAATGGAAAGCAGTGAGTACGGCTTCCTCAGCATAGGTTATTTGAGACTGTTGGTCATATAGGAGCACTTCGCGAGCTGTAAGGGAATGGTGGCCGGTCACAATCTGAGACACCCACCTCAACCATACTGAGGCTTTCGGAGCACCGAATAATCAAGACTAATATGTGGTTTTCCATCGAGGTTGCAAGAATTTGTTATTTTCTTGGGTTACCTAAAGCATAACTGATTAGAAAATGGTAGTTGCAGAATTCGAGAACAGTGAGTTGATGAACGTCGGGTGATCATTTCTCGGAACCCGATGATAATCTTACTAAATTGTCATCAATTACTATTTAAAATTTATCAAACCGATTTCAGTGTATGAAGGTTTTCAACAATGTTTGTTTGTCAGGAGAGATGGGGAAATTGGAATGTGGGAATACAACCACTTGACCCTCATGTAGGTTTTCAGTAGCATACCTCATTTCCAGTATTTCAATTTTCTGTTCAAACAGCACATTTAGAATTTGTGACCCAATAAAAATTTCAGCATGACAACTTAAAAATCTGTAGCTGGATTAAAACGAAGGTCGTGCTTGAAGAATAAAACTTGTGAAAAATTTACGACTAGTATTTTTCCTTATACAACATAAGTGTCTAGCAATTATGATTTGTNGATTTGTTTTGTGACTTAAAGAGCGAGTTGTGTGGTGCTGAACATCGAATCACGCTGATACAGTGGTCATAAACCATAATGACCTTTCCTGCGGGCGTGATTTTGTGCGACTTCCTGTGCTTTAGAGAATTTAATTCAAGTGCGAACCACGTAGAATATGATACACAAGGCGATGTTGAGGTCACATGAACTTCATCACAAAAACAGGATGACTAAAAGGTCACTAGTTACCAAAATTGGTTTACTCTTCTGATGGGTACCGTAAACACATTCATTTTAATTTTTTTCCTCATAAAATGAACTAAGTGCCATATATATATATATATATATATATATATATATAATGTTGTGATGAT
>UZAN01040304.1:5126-17879 GCA_900618425.1 Echinostoma caproni
AGGGGGTTAGTTGACGAGTGGGTTCCGCTGCCAACCGGTTACGGAGGAAATCAAAGAAAGAATCATGCTCGATGTGAAACAAAGTGGTTCTAGTCGGTAGTCTAATAGACAGAAAATGTCGACTTGATAATGTGATCTAGCTTTCAAAGACAAGATGGTGTGTGTGTGTACACTGATTCAAAGCGGATTGTTCAAGCGCTATTGGAGCCATTCAGCTCGAGCAGAGTGTGAATGAACTCACTGGTTGGTTGGTTAGCATTCAAGTAAACTGATGGACTGACTGGAAACTTCAATACGATGCGTGTCTATTGCCATCAGAGGGTTCCGTGAGAGCCTATACCAACACAGGCATTAATCAAACCCGAGCAATATGACTGTCATTTCGGAAAAAATGCTTCAGTTACCAATAACATGCGTGTTTATTGATAGCTGTAGGACAGAAATATTTATTCCAAACGTTATCTCCTACTTCTATGATCTTAGGTATATTGTACCTTCCGTTGAATTTGCACAACCTTGAGTGTGGCGTAAAACGCAGCATGAAAGTTCATTCTTTCATGCTAGTGCTCATTCCGATCAATATAGGCACTCTAAGTATCTTATTCTTTTCCACTCCGTACACCACTCACGCAACATACCCGTCCTAAAAGAAAGTAAAAATATACTCCACGGTACAAACAAATTGACCTTCGAAAGTTGAACTATAAGTTTGAGGCTCGTTGAAGTGTCCGCTGAAGTGTGAAGTGTCCCCTAGCTACAAGGCTCGATGAATAAGCTTTGTGTAGTATCCCAGTGTCCAAACTGGATTGAACTTCCTTGGACAGTTTGAAATATAAATTTAACCGAGAGATAACTCATTCAAGAAGAGCATAAATCCGGCTACTTACATCCTGACTGATACAGGTCCTAGCATAACCAACAGGCTTTTCTTCGTGAAGACATAAACTGTTAGGGGAAAAAAAACTGACCAAATAGAAGCAGAAGGATAGTTCAATTTGATGACCACTGATAAACGTTTCACACAACAACAATGGAGGAAAATCTCTGTGGTTTTGCCGTTATTTTCTCACGCAGCTGTTTGAAAAATGATGGCTCAATTTGAAGTATAGCCGGGGTAATATGTTATGCAATCCCCCGAGGAATGAGGCTCGAAACACTAAGCATTGGAAGGAACGAATGTGATGAAAGTCAGGGTGTTGCACTAGTTTGATCAATATCTGTATTGTGATCAGACAAAAGGACGATTCCAAAGTGGAATAATGGTTGATGAAAAAGCTTTTGAACACACTGAATTTAATAAGAGAATAGGAGCAGTCTATGGACCCGCAGTCCACACCCATAAAATCTCAACACAGCTGTGAGAAGATAATCAAAATCCGATGTAGTTTTTTGGATAGGAAACAGAACAGAGAACCGCACGCAGTGTTATGTAATTTAAAATCCTCATTTATCAACCTGGTAAGAAAGTCATGCATCATCAAACAAGCAAAACACACATCGGTCATCCCTCTTTTAGCTCAGTACTAGATGAACAAAACTCTGTCACAAGAAACAGATGATCAACAGTCAAACGCAGTACTCAGAAGTGAATAAATTATTGACAAACATGTAGCGATTCACCCTGCCAAGGAGCTATGCGTTACACTCCAAGACTGCGAATCAGAGGTCAACATTCCAGATCAATCCAAAGCCATCCGGGTCAAAACAGAAGTGCAGTGACGTAACGAACACGAACACTGATTGGTTTGGGCCTGCGCAACCAGCGTTAATTCTATGCACGATTCTACCCATTTGCTTTAGTAAAACAAGCCAATCATTCGGTGACTTCTTCCCGGTGATCTCCATATTGACAGACAATGACCTGTGCGAATCGACCACTTAACTGAGATCGCAGTTGGTCCTACCACTTGCGTCTAGTCAGGCAGATAACTGCAACAACGTTGACGAAACAGCTGCCCAATACTACTACTAGTTCTTGGTCTTCACATGAAGAAATCCATTGCAAAATGCACAGTTGACTCTTTTTTTTGAGAAATAAACACAGTCGATCAGAGACTGGTATAGACATGCAATAGTTGGAAGGATTGACCACAACTGATGGATTCGAAATGATAATACATGCACCCAGCTCATGATTTACTGATAGCGCTCAAAGAAAAAACGAAAGATCAGAATCATAGTACGCAATTATTGTACATTTACGAAGTGTGTGTGTGTGTGTGCGCGCGTGAGACGACTGTATTAACTTAGAGCCAGTATGATTTATTGTAACCGTCAATCCGGTTCTTTATGATTGTCTGATTACTAATACGAAGAAAGATCGTCTCTTTGATGAGGAGAATTGTTCCGTCTCCGTCTGCCAGCCACCTTGAACATTTTCTTTCTAGCAAACCAAACAGTCCACGATTGTGTCAGATAATTGCTTCGCTCACACACAAGAACATATTTTCACAAACACACACAGGCAACAGGTTTTTACGGGTTGATAATTGTTAGTTGTGTGTGGCTCTCGGTTGACAAAGGGTCCTTTGCTATTCGGTTGAGTATAGTAATAGGAGTAGGAATGGATTACAGATTACGAATCACGGTCACAACTGAAGCACAGATTCACGCTCACGATTGTACACTAAGATCTCCAGTCACCGAGACACAGGAATATAGTCACGGACGTATCGGTTCCTTCAATGAGTGAAATCAGTGGGATTAAATAATGTGCCAACAGAAGTATGATTGGTGAAACGGATATTAAACAATCGTTGTTCTCCGGCCTCTGTTTGAACTGTCCGGCTGTCGACTGATCGATACCGTTTGCACATGACCCGATGTTCAGAAACTGGAACGCGCAACGCTTATCTGGCATCAACTCGGGGAGTTGACTCACCACATCAGGTCAGGTAGCATCCGCAGAAGTACCTGAAGCTGTTATTTGGTTGCACGTTACACCAGAGAGAGAAAGAAAGAAAGAACCCTTCCGTTTTCTTTTCTAACCCAAAATGACCGCTATTCAGTCCTTTACACGAAGATTCTCTGCATATTGGAAAACTCTATGACTTTATCAATGATTGGGATTGTTTTTTTGTGGTGCTTTGCACCTGAACGGAATTCGAATGTTAGTTTCCGCGTCATCCGAATGATACATCGCTATAGTGGCCGGGACTGAAATGCGGTCGAACACTATGTGTGACTGCAAAATCACGTAATTAAAGCGATGAGTGCTCAGTGTGAGGCGAAAATTGCTTGAAAAATAGGATTTACACTTGCAAGATGTTCCCGATTTAGTCAATGTATTCGACCATACATATCTGATTCCCACAGCTATTCTTCATACCGTATTCATTTTGTTTTGTCCTTTTCTTTCAGTATTGGGACAGCATCTGTTGCACCTGTTCCGTGACAACTGATCTAGTGATGCTTTAACTATTGATCAGTTGTAGATTGTAAAAATGATCATCACGACGTATTTCCTATCATTCACATCTAAACTGGGCTGGACATTGTTGTGCAATACCTAGTTGTGTGATAATAATAAGGCGGTATTCTATGATGCTCTCATGGGGAAATCCCGTTGGTTATGTCAGTACGTCTGCTTGTCTGGACGTGAGTGATCGGATTTATGCGCTTCTGAAATAAGATACGTCTCGACTTCAACTATATAAGGAAATGTCTTAAGAAGTTCTATGCGGTTTGGCACTGTGATATTACACAAAGCTTATTCAACGAGCCTCGTAGCTCAGGTGGTATGGCGTGAGCTGTGGCAAACGCAGACGGCTTCCACGCGTGCGTTCGAATCCCAACGAGGCTAATAAACGTTTCACAATGTCAAGATAAGGTTTTACCCAGCGTATCACCCATTTGTGTGTCCATTCAAGCCTTATGCTAAATTTGAATGTGCATATGATTTTCTTATATCTTCATTGTTTGTACATGAATCTATTTTGTGTGAAGAAGTGAATAGGGAAATTTTGCTCATATGACTTTTTATCCAATACAATTGTCGTTTTCACTGGACTACGTAAAAATGTATTTCGTCGGGAACCACCGAGTTATTAAGACCAGTGGACGACAGTAAATAACCTTCATTGAATGCACATTGTCTCAACCTTTGGCCGTTCGGCTAATGGAAAACATCTGAAGAGATTTTCGCACGCACACACACACAGTGGTGGACTTTCACAGGGGGAATTAGTCGTGTGTATAGTAAATGAAACGTGAACTGAAAATGTGGAAAGCACCACTGTACAGATCTGTTTCCACCTGGTTGGGTCTCAGTCGTGCAGTGCGCGAATCCATCGACGCAACTGGGGGCTTCGAACCGAAGATTTCATAGGCAGAACGCAATCATGCTACTCAATCGGACACTGGGCAACTGATCAGACTGTTTTTCATTTTCCATTGACATGGCATTACATAACCCATCTTTGCGAGCTTTTTGCACGCGACAGACCTCTCTCATCTTAGCACTACCCTCCGGGGTTATGACTCGGTTGGAAACATTCACAACCTGACTGTTTATTTCAAGTGAGCAATGGACAGATAAGTCATCGCAGACAGGGATCCAGGACTACTTCCCATTTAGGGTCTGGCCCCGAAATCAACCGTGTCACATGACCAAAGGTCATTGTTCAATTCAGTCGTTCAAACTCACACACACACACATCATCATCATCATCATCATTATCTTCATCACTAACACACCCAACCACATTACATCATCACCGACCAGCATACTTACCTAAACAATAATAAGTGTCACTCATGGCCCGACATTTGTTGATGACTAATAATGACCCGGATCGAACAAACCGATTTAGGATCATTTATGCTGACACAAACCCTGACTTGTGTGTGTGTGTGCAAAACGATCTGTCAGTTACACGATCACTACCTTGATAGTGGTAAGTTATGTGATCATTTGGGCCCTGTCGTATTCGTGTGTAACCTGCTGTACCGTCCCGTATTATTGTACCAGTTGAAATGCGTCGAAATCCACCATGGTATAGGTCGTGCAACCTAGTTTTGTAATTGTACTCTCTCTCTCTGTCCGCAAACGTATCTCGGGAAATAATTCCTTTTGCATTTTTGTGTTGGCCTAAACGACTAGACATTTGAAAATCAGGAATCGTTCGGACTGAGTAATCCTGGTTAAACTCTTTAGCATGACACACAGTATTCCATGACGTACTTGTTTTCTACGATCAGGGAGTGACAATCCGGGATAGTCAATTTTGTACTGCACCAGACCTCCCAAAATATTTGAACCTGTCGACTGAACACCTGTGTCTACCTCCAGGCAAGTTACATCTCACAGTCACCATGAGCTATTATTCTACTTTAGCTTCATTGTTTCTTAATTGAACAACTGTACTTTTCCTGATAAGCATTAGCCAATACCCACAATGATTTAGTCATAACCCGTAGTCCTTTAGTCTTGACGAACAGACTAGCCATTCCGCTTTAGGTAAGTCAGATCAAAAGTATCGGAATATGCTCTGAGCTTAATTTTGAAACATTTTATTTTCTACAAATATTGATGCTGTAAAGCTTGGTTAAGAAATAAGGTTTAGCGGTCCAATACTTGTGGTAGTCAAAGTCGGTACGGATAACGAATTATAAATCACAGTAGCAACTGAAGCACTAGCAGTCTCACTAGCAATCCTACCATGAAATCTCTCGTCATTCAGATGTAGGAAAACGGCCACAAAAGTCATGGTTCGTTTATTCAAAGAAATCAATGGGATTAAATAATTTACAAATAAAAATTTCATTGGTCAAAGGAATATTAACCAATCGCTGCCCTTTTTCTTCGAATCTGTTTGAACTGTATGACTGTTGATTAATCGATGTTGCTGGACCATGGCTCAATGTCCCGAAACTGGAACGCGTACGCACTGGGCTGGCTTCAGCTGGTAGGGTTGACTCACCACAATGCTGCAGCACATGTCGATTGGAGAAAGTTTAAACAGTGTGCCCGTATCGTCAAACCATTTGACACATCTCGTACCGCCTCAGTGTTTCCGGATAACATGCAATACTCCTGCGTGAGTAAAAAAACTCAAATGTAACATAAACGGCATATTGTTTTGCATTCAAAGTTATACTAAACTAAAGTTAATACTTACTGCTTTGTACATCCACTTAAAATGGACTCCGCACTTGAGATGTGGATATATTAACAGTCCGAGGATAACAAACACCGTTCACAAAAGACAACCTCGTTTTCCCATCAACCTTGACACTAAAGTCGTAATACTTGAACCTCAACTGTGGTAATTATGTCAAATGTTGCAGCAATAATGAACTGATGATAGGTAATGGTGATGTATTTTTACGAACAGTGTTTATGATCTCCAGTCTGTTAAGTTATCCACATTAGAAGAACAGATTAAAAACTGGTTCATTGAAAATAGTGAAGCCATACAAGATGTACCCTAGGGGTTGACAAAACACGTACATCGTTTAATCCCGCTGCAATCAATGTGTGGTGTGGTTTTTGATATCAGTCTGACAATCTACTGCGTAGAGTACTATTCTCATTTCTTGACATCGATATTTGTAGAAAATAAAATATTTCAACCTCCGTTGACCTTAAAAATAGTTTCGATACTATTGATATATATGACTCACGTACTAACGTTTGTACGCGTAGGCTGAAGGACTGCGGTTTTTCGCTAAAGCTTGCTGGATAAAGGTATGATTGTTCACATTATTTTTTGCTCAACTTCCGTAAAAGTTGTCTCTTTCATCAGATAAATCTGATTTTGACGGACGGGGTGGAAAGAGCATGACCATCGAAATGGGACTAATCTGTTTCTGGGGATCATCATGAAGACAGCTGGATAATATCGAGTTCAGTTAATGAGAGAGGATTTAAAGCCTTGTGTCTGAAATGACGGGAAATGACGGTTTAATGGTTCAACCAGTGAATCTGGATTGTCCTTAATCAATTGTTGGTTTTGTAGTTTCAAAGATGAGCTTATAAAATCCGAAGAATCGGCTGATGTGGGCTGGTTTAAAGTTTGAAAAAACAAACAACAATTTGGAATTGGTTTCACGTTTTCCCAACAATTCGTGCAGGAGAATGGCTAATAGGATGCATTACAAATTGCGCGCTTGCCTGTGTGTGTGTGTATGTGTGTGTGTGCATGGAGTAGATCACTTTCTACTCAGTTTTACTGTGTAGGTAATATTGGGATCTGAACGGATAATGTACTTGTTTTTAAGCCCCAGTAGACGAATAGGATTTGATAAATGAATTAGACATTTCAAAACACACGAGAATTCAGGAAAGAACGGAGATCTGGAATATGTTTTCTTCAATTCGCTTTCATTCTGTGTTCCAGGGATGTTTGTGAATGTGAAGCGAGCTCAGTCAGTGGTACAAGTATATTATTAATAATAATTCCAAGCGTATTTATCACTCTATTCCACATCCCATGGCGAAATAAAACAAAGTTCTTTCATCACAAAACGTATGTGGCTCGGCACCAACCAGAGCCCGAATTGAGAATGTTTTAGTCCAACCCATGGGGTTTATGATTAAGCCAGGTAATTGCTGTGCGTACTAGTGGATGGGAGAATGTTTTCGACCAACACACACACACACATGTGCGCGAGCTTGAACTGAGATAGAGCATACGGTTTGATCCGGATCGGTTTGAGGACAGAGCGTGGGTTATGCAACTAGCTAAGAACAGATGTTTGATTACTGCTCAAATGAAATGAAGGAACCAAGTTGAGCAGTGCGAAACTCCACCCTCGCGGTGCATATCTGCGGGTGGGCGAGCGGAGTGGAGGAGATATTACAAAGAATTTTTCAGTTTCAGGATACAAAGAGATGAAAATGGTGCCAAGAGAGCAAGTGAACCGTGCCGGAGAAAACTATTTTCATGATCTTATCGACCGACCGAAATTGCGACAGTTTAGCGGGCAACTTCTGATCGGACGCAAAAATGACTTGTTGATACTAACTACAGTTTTGCCAGGAATAGCTCATCGAATTGTCCAATAATTCCGACCGATTAACTTTTCCCTCTTTTGCAGAAACTTTTCACCAAAGACAAATTGATTCTTCTCCAGCGCACTAATACCAACTTGTACGCATGCACAGTGCCCGTACATACAGTTCTGGTCGATTGTGATGCACTAAAATATTTTCTTTATGATCAAATGGAGTTTCATTATATTTGTCACCTGTATTGATGCTTTAGGTATGGACAATAATTTATATTTTGTCTACTTCGATCTAAGTAGTTTCCAGGCTGCATGAGTGTAAATTAAACGTGCTTGACCTTGAGTACCAAGATTAAATGTTCTGAACATGAAAAACACAAACTTTATCAAGTATGAAAACGCAATACTTGCTAATAGCAATGACTCAAGAATTATCCCAGATAACGCTCCGTGTCATGTTTCACGAGAGATTAGTAAATTTATTTAATTAAGTAGTCTGGTTCACTTATTACTTGTCTTCAGACTTCAGAAAAGATGCGTGACTCTAAGGTCCAGTTCATGCAACTTCTTCCTAATAGTCCGAATCTCAAAATGATTGAAAATCTGTTTTCTGTTCTGAAGAGAGAGGTCAATGTGCTACGTACACATTGGACATTGGAGGCAAAAGTACGCTACGTAATGGAGCACAAAATAGAAAATGACTTCATAAACAACTTGGTGGATTCGATGCCAAAGAGATTCGAAAAAGTCCTAAAGAACAAAGACAGACCAGTCGACTAGTTGCGTACAAAAACGTTACATCTTGTTTATTATCAGTGTTAATTTGTTGTTAACTCATCGTGGTGTAGGTCATCCACTACTGACGAAATGGGAGTATCCGCCACATTCTGAACCATTCCATCTGCTGCGTATAAACGAATCAGAAAAGTCCCGTCTATAAAGATTCACTAAAGCTTGTTTATTGTAATTTGAAGATAAATTTACTCTAGTATAAATGTTGCCTATAAGATTTCACAAGTGTTTCACAGTTTCGATTAGACCTGTATATACCTGGTAATTTCCCCAGACTTCGTAGTGATATTGAATTCAGATCATTTGTCATTTGCATCTGTGATCAAGAAAATATTTTGAATAAAGAACCCGGAATCATACCGTGGCCACTACTGCTACTATCACTACTACAGCGCCATAACGGGAAGAGTTATTTACCATGAATAGCGGTAAAGGTATCGGTAAATTGGTTCATACATACAACAAAATGTTTCATTTGGAACAAGTTATCAAAATACCAAAAGCACACAGGATAATTACTGAAGTGGTGCGACAAGAGATTCGTATTCTCCGTAGTTACAGAAATAAATCGTTCAAGCAACTCATGACTTCCGTAGGAATCCAATAATCGCTCCTTGGTGTGTGTAAACTACTCACGGGTGTGAGTAGAACATAACATTACTATTATTATTACAGTAGTAATTGATTCCCGTGCCCACCATAGAACAGGAACCATAAACATGTCATTACCATCGTGTTACCAGTAGCAAATTTTGACTGTGAGATTGTGGTAAACTAAGTCTCATTTTTGAAGTTTGCAGTTATGTGTTTGTTTAAGGCATGGCTCCATGGCAATGTTTTCCGTTTAGATAAAACATCCTTTTCCCTTTGTCCATTTCATCAAGACAAGAAGACATGTGAGCAGAATTGATATTGACCATCAACTGCTCGCGTGCTCACTTCACGAGCACTAATGATGTCATCCCGGCTGGTGATGAAACGTTTGCAAACAAATTACCAAGCTCAATGAACAGGCGAAATAGAATTCATTTCACCCGAGCTACGAGAACCAATTTTCAATACTTTTTCATACGTAATATGTGACTAGACCATTGGAGGCGGTGTAGAGCGATTACTTCTGTTAGGGAACGACTATTCACACACAACATACGACGACAATGGACCGGGTTATTGCTCACCCGATGTTCCCACCAGACACGAGCAATACTTCGGATACATCGGTGATCGAATACAGAAAGTCAGTTAGCATACTCAACTCTCTATGTTTGGGGTGCTATCAAGTGTGCTATCATCACACTAATTCAACGGATCGTGACAAGGTCATTTTCGTTTTTGTTTCACGAACTTTCTATTAAACGGTTTCATCGAAATAGGAGATCATCTATATTTGGCACCTTTTGTTCTGATTGTTGTTGTATTCGATCTGGTGTCCCTCGGACATTCCATATGGCTTATCGTGCAAGGCGCTCGACATTTTTGAACAGATATTAAGTGGTTGGAGGATGGAAAAGTGAACATGTCCGGAAAAGTTTGTGCGTGAGGCGGGGGAGGGATGGGGAGGGGACGATGAGGTGGAATTCTCGTACAACTTCATCTGTTAGGAACGATTAACTGGGCGCATTTCCGGGTGTAGTTGACGCCCCACTTTCGAACAACTAGACAACATTTGTTGATTCGTCCTTTTTTTTTTTATCGAAACTGGCTACATGTTTCTCATCTCACCCCGTTTATCGGATTGTGTAAACTCATTGAACTAACAAGACTCAAACACACACACACACACACACACACACACATACACACACACATAGTTCCATGCCCTCAAATCTTTTGGTGAGACAGCACGACCACATGCCGAAGCGAGTAACAATTTTTCGACGATGTATTTTTCATTTCAAGATTTCCGAATATCAATTTACGGGTCTAATCTAAATTAGACAAAATATAAATTATTGTCCATACCTAAAGCATCAATACAGGTGACAAATATAATGAAACTCCATTTGATCATAAAGAAAATAGTTGTTTGGCAGATTTAAAGTTTGTATTGTCGATTGTGAAGCTTCAATTGACACGTTCACGCATGGACACGATATGTGTGTGTGTGTGTGTGTGTGTGTGGTTCACGTCGATTAGGAAAATGTTTTTGATATCTGCACTTTGCCCGGCACTGCTTGTATGAAATTGAATTTGAATTCGCAGTGCATTAAAACTGCTAACCAGAATTGTCGAATATAAAATCCGGTTTCTTTGTCCATTCTTATGATGTAGCCGAAAGTGGACCAGAGAAGAGATTGAAAAACTCAGTCACTGTAACTTCCTTAAACTATGTGTGTGTGCTTATGTGTGACTCGAATGGCATACATCACATGGATCGTTCTCATGGGATTTAGTGAGCTTCAAGTTTGTCGCAGCAACCATTTCCCTGCACAATTTCTGCTGAGCAAGACTGAACTACTTCTCTACTTGGTACAACACAACAAATAGAACAGTCCACATCATTGGACACGGTCCCAGTGGCGTATGAACACGACCGGACCGAATGATCCTTTGGCTACTAATTTCAATGCATTGACACGGTGCCTAACAGTTTATTTGTCAAACACCGGTCACGTTTCCTGTCTTCTAATGCCAACTGATAGCAGGAACTAGAAAGGAAAACAGGATTTGGTATTGATTGATTTGAACTGACTATTCTTCGGACTTCACCTTCACACACAATCCTCAGTTTATCGATTCAACCATACACTCGGACTCACGAGACTCGAATTTCGCTCTTAAGAGGGCGCACCAGTCGTGCCCATACACCGTCCTGTCCGGGATGTGAAATCCGGACCCATCTCATAGAAGGCATGCGTGTTACACCACTGTGCCAACCAGCTCATATCATGGCCGAGCCAGACTGCCAATTAATGTTCGTTCAGGTATCGTCTTTTCAGTGATAGACAGTCAGTTCACTGTTGGCCCGACTGCAATGAAGGAGGACACAGATGAAAATCTGTTAACTTCAGTCTTGAGCCTCCCACCAGGTCAGGACTTCCATGTAGGATACGGGCTAATTTACCAACGAACCTACACGGCTTGGACAGTCAGTTCAAATCAATCAACATCAATTACTCTAAATCACTACTCACACGTAACTGTGATTTAAATGCGATTTGGGTATTGAGTCGGTTTGTCGGGTCTGGATTTTGATTCGTTATGTGTGAAGGACAACGGTTTTTTATAAGTATACGCCATATTGTTCGATGCGTGCCGTGGTTGATGGGGTGAGAGAGTGATTGAGTTTGGTTGTGTGTGCTGTTGGTGGGCGATGTATGTATGTGTGTGTATATTTGAAACGTCATGTGACCAGGTCAATCAGTATCGAACCTAACGATGATTCATGCACACAACCGCCTATCAGTTATGTGCTCATATCCGACGCTCCAAATCCACATCTGAAACCGGTAGATTACGTGTGGTTTGGCTGATAATATCAAGGGTTGATCGGTGGGTTGAGTCCGGATGTATGTTGGCCTCCAAAAGGAAGGTTAGCTAGACAGCTTAATGAATATGTTTTATCGCTGCCCTCGATCGGTTTTGAAATATCAGGTTGATGCAACCGTATTTGAAGTGGATGCAAATTTGAAAATTCTTTGACAACTCTTATCCAACAAATTTCCACATCCGCGTTTTGCACTGCAATCATCAACAGCCCCCCGGTTAATAGTTATTTTTTGCACATTCAAGTTTAATAAATCCCACAGTCCGGTCCAAAATAAAGCAAAAATAAGAAAATATTAACCAGGATGGAGCATAAGGAACCACTCATATTGATCTCATAAACTGGCGCAAATGCTTTTCCTTGGAATAGGGAAAAGATGATGATGATTATAGCACAACAACACAAAGGACGTGGTCTTTTCAAACTGGATTTACCCATCCCACTTACAAAGGAATATGGCATCCACCAGTTTGCATGTAAGCTGATTGACTGTAGTAATGATTAACAGGTTGGCTGCCGGAATA
>UZAN01040304.1:39148-79902 GCA_900618425.1 Echinostoma caproni
CCCACGGATATGCCCGTGCGCGGATTGAATGATTGATTGGCCTGGTACGACAAGCGCATACACATACATTGTGCCTCAGCGAATAAGATGTCAGTATTGATCTGTCCGCTTCTGAGAGCATTTTCTGACTGATTAACTCGATGACATTCTATTTTTGTGCAAAGGTTTCCGATAACTTTAGCCGTGACACCAGCGATATATGAGACAAACATATATTCTTGAGAACACACGTATGCCATGCAGACGTTGGTAACAACTGTCATGGTTGAATGATTGCGCCTCTCTTCCCTCGACCTAGTGTATCATGTGAATCACAGTGCAGATCTGGTTTCTGCTGACTGGATAATACTCTGGAACAATGCAAAGGACTGCTCTTATCTCAATTTGGTTCAGTGGAACGATTTTGAGCACCAGAGCTAGCTGCGTATCCCATTAAAGATTGGGCATGTTATAGGGCAAGAAGGGTGTTGTTTCTCCGAACGAATGGGACAGTTTCTCTTAAAAGAGTGAAGATGACCAGTAATATGGTGTGGATGCAACAGGTTATGCGAATAATATAAGGAAAATGATATCAGTAGCCAGTAGACATAGAGCGGTTTCACGGTCTGGCGGATTTCGAAAACACAACATTACACACACACAGATCAAGTCTATACTTACGTAGGACGGGTCGGCCAACTTAGACTGTTTGTTGGCTTTCCGCTGGCGCTTTCACATAATTGGTGTTCATGTTCAGTTTGATCTAGATATGAATGAATAAACGCATTTCAACTAAGATTGGCCATACGGTAAGACTGCAATAGGAATTATTTAGTGTGCAGATCGTTCCAACCGATTAACAGTTCCTTTATCATTCAGCAGATGGCTGAGTTGGGTTAAAGAAGTACATAAGGGAGCTGAGCGAAAGCTTTCCCGTCGTATGCAGTGTACACGACGAGTGCGAGGTGCATG
Source organism: Echinostoma caproni (assembly GCA_900618425.1). Lineage (NCBI taxonomy): Eukaryota > Metazoa > Platyhelminthes > Trematoda > Plagiorchiida > Echinostomatidae > Echinostoma > Echinostoma caproni. Next base: position 40,100 of record UZAN01040304.1, read on the forward strand.
CAGATAGATGACCGGGGCCAAGGAAAACGTGAACTGTAATCTCGTATTGGAAATCGATTGTTCAGTGATTGCAACTCACACACAAAGGACCAAGTATCACAACTTAACCGAGAGTACAGGTCACTAATCATACAAGGGTCTCCGTACTCAGACTGTAAGGATGGAATTCAGTTGATGTCACTGGCGCGCGATGATTTTATACGACTACAAATGTGGTTTAAAGTAGTAGTAGTAGCAGTAGTAGTAGTAGTAGTAGTAATAGTAGCAGTGCTAGCAGCAGCAGCAGCAGCAGCAGCAGCAGCAACAGAGTGTTCACCGTTTACCACTTGCCTTTGGTCAAAGTCACACGTTCAAGAAGTATTGTATTTGAGTGGTTTTCGGAAATCAGGCTTGACAGACGGTGCATTGGTGATGATGAGACACGGACGACATAGACAACCTGAGAAGGCCACCACAGTGAACAACATTACTGCCGTACAAGTGATGGTGGAGGAGGATGCGCGAGAGATAACGGCACTGCTGCCAAAATCCATTGGAATCTGGTCCGCATCAATTCGCACTGTCCTACATGGGAAACTCGGCTTCATTTACGTTTGTGCACGTTCTGTACCCCTTCAATTCAATGAGGAACAGAAAGCAGATATAGATAAAATGGTGCTGCAGCATACGTTTCTAGTTTGCTGGTGGACGTTCCAATGCAGTTTGGTAGATCATCAATGGTGATGAAGTCTGGGCGTAAAGTTTCAACCCATAGACCAAGCAACAATTGGCTCAATGGAGCGCCCCCTCGGAAATTCCAATGTGAGCGAAGTGTGGCATCCCAGATGTTGGCGGTATTCATAGCCAAAAATGGTCATGTGGCTACTGTACCGCCCGTACAGCAAAGCAAAGTCACCGGAGACCGGTACACCATCCAGTATCTGTCGAAAGTACTGAAAGCTGTTACCAAGTATCTTCCAAGCGCTCGAGCACAAGGGTCCTTGCTTCACCAGAACAGCACAACTGCATACAGTTCTCACGACGTCGTCGCTTTTTTGACTAGAGAATGCATTCCGGAGGTTGTTCACTCATCCTACAGCCCAGACCTGACTCAGTGTCACTATTTGTGTTCCCAAATGTCCAGCGCATGATGCGTAGAATCCCAAACAAATCACCAACAGCTTCAGTGGAGGCCTCCATCCGACTGGTCGATATTTTGTAGAGCTGTTTCATCAAGTGGTTTGAGCGAATGAAAAACCGTGCTCGCATGAATGGTGATGGTGGCGAATAGTTGGATAAAACAGAATGCTCATGTTTGTGGAATGCATAAAGCCTTTCGTGCATCCGGAAACAGTTTACTCGGCTCTCGTAATTCTTCGGTCTTTGGCAATCCAAGGCGTATATTACCCCTATAAGTCTCTACATTCTCCCATGTGGTGATATAGAAATCCGGTTAATGTAAAACTTTTGATGAGTACATATTGTGTCGGAAAACATCATTCATTGTACCACAACGTGTCTTAAACTTATACCATACCTTAATAACTCGAGATAAACTATGGAATTACTTCACAATTAAGCAACACTGATACCGTCATACGGAGCAGATAAATCAATACAATAAAATTCTACTATTCGTACATCCTGCTCAGGTTCTGAAACGGATGCGTAGTTCCTAGTTAGAAAGTTCGACGGCAGTTACGTACATATTGCTTTGTCGTGATAGCATATTGGATATATTAATTGATTGTTTTTGAGCATCAAACTTTAGCTTCAACATAACATAATTAGATATGCTATGTCACATGATCATCCAATGTAATTAGATAGCGATCACGCAATGTAATGACGAAATTATTAATTTTTAGTTTAATTACGATGACGAAAAACACCGGACGTATGGTGAATGTCGAATTCCAAACTGGGGAGTTTTATAAAAACAAATTATATCCCCTCGAAAACAGTGCGGTCATTCTAATTGACTGGTAAATCTAACGGGTCACTGAATTTGGCAACTAGCGCAACTAGCGCATCGGAATTCATGCGATTGAAGAGAAGAAAACAAAAATTGATTACAGAAAGTGTACCTGTTTTTTGCATCACTCACTTACTCACCCACACCCGCAGGAAAGAATATTTGTCTCTTCCTCATTGAATAGATCGCACAGAGCGGTCTTCTTCCCGTTCCGCCAAACAAGTACACATTTGGACACCAACACTGATAAATACTTTTGGCGTGTCATTATCACACGTTCGGGACACATTCGGCAAAGTTAGAAAACTGCCATACCTCTCTCTCTCACTCCGATTAGGCGTACTTTATGTTCTGCCAAGTTTAATTTCAAATTTGTGAATCATGGCTTGCTCCGCACTGCTTGTACCGCTCCATAGTGAAAAAAGCCTACTCTTAGTGGCAAGTTCCCTAAGACACGTTTCCAAATGTAGTGGCACCACTAAGGAAATGTTTGCACACTCAATCATGGACAGACACCTACAAGAATGTGGGAAGTTTGTTTCAAAAACACACTCATACACTTATCATCCACGTCATTCAAACGCCGAAAGTTTGCACATTTATTTGCATATGCCTCCTTATATCGTAATTCTGCTTCGTCACATCTTGCACGTCTACATGCTGATGACGAGAAAGGTTCCAAAGAATCGCGCAAGTGCTTGCATTACTGAAAAGTAAACATCTAAAAACTTCATTGTTATTATGCCTTATGCTGTAAAATATTTATAAAAAATGTGATTTAAAGTGATGAAACTTCGCCACTCCCGGTGTATAAAACAATTACTGAGTTGACCTTGACTTGACCTTGAACCTCACCGATTCTCAAAGTTTTCATATTGATTATTTTCTGGATGTTATTGCGCTGCTTCTAATTCTATCTCCGTCTTCACACTATCAATCACACTATCCTTCTGTTAATGAGTGTCAGAAATTATTGATCGGACTCAGATGAGACCACCAGTCTCCAAATCATTTCCACCCCCAAATGATAAAAAAAATTGGTCTTAGCTGGTGTGAACTGCACTATATACCTTCCGATAATGCTATCGCGCATCTAGACGAGTAGGTTCCATTGGTTGGGACACGCGTTGGTCCGCGCCATGCTTGCATTTGCCACTCTAGCTTGGAGATAAGCATGTGAAGGTCAACAGATGAGTTGGTCAATATGTATGACAAAACGGACCGAATGACCAGAAACAGTGTTAGGTGTTTCTCATCTTTCAAGCTGTATCCAAACCAGGACACCACACTTTGTTCGTTGACCATTGTGGTCGCTCTCTTCTATTTACTTCAAACTAGACAGATCCCACATTCGTACGACAGATTCACGCTATTTGAGTGAATCAAAACGACAGCAATCACGCAGTGCTAATTCTGAAAAATTTATCACACATTATTTGATTTTGGTCAACGTAACATCCTCATTCTGTTTATTATTTGGTCCGCTAAATTAGAAAAGCCAGTCAGCTCGGTAATTTCTTCTAATGACGTTGTGCGGTGAATGCAAGGCACAATAAAACATTTATCTTGAACCAAAAGTAATGTGCAAAATTTCCAGAGCATCTCAATACATCTAACGGACTAGAAAAGTTTCATTCGTGGGCGACAGAATTGACAATATCAATATTTTTGGTTCCTAATCTTCCTACACTCTCCTTGGGGATCGAAACAAAACTAACCAAACTAAACTTACACCTCAAACAAAAAGCTAAAGTTCCGACGGTAGGATGAGCCATATGCGGAATTCTGAAATCGAGACGGAAAACAATAACAATAATCCTCATTTGAATAATCAATAATTTTATTTCCTCTTTTCTACACAAAATGATATGACAAGAAAAAGGTGACTTATTACCCAGTTTGTGAGTCAACGAAAAAACTGCTGAACTGCATTCTTCATTCAATAAGTGTGTTCTCAAATCCGGGTATTTCACGCTGAATTTGTCATTTAGGAAGTTCAAAAATAGTCCACAAGGACAAGATAACTTTCAGATTGATAATCAATATGAGCAACGTGGTATACTACCCCACATCTAAATGAATTGTCAGTATCTCGGAACCTGTAAGGAATTCACTCATTTGAGTTTGTAAACCAGAATTGGAATAGTACAGTAGCAAGTACGATCGTACTATTTAAACGTGGATATGAACTTGCTATTCATATATGTACCAGTACCTATAGGGTAACTGTATGGGTAGTTTAGCAATATAACTGAGGCTGGGAAAATGTTTGATTTCAGATATAAATGAAATGGTGCTTTCTTACATACTCCAAGGTACCAGACACTGACATAAAATCAGTATGACTAAGGGTGATCTACTTTTGATGCACGTACGTTTTTGAACAAACCTGAAGGGAGGAAAACTACAAGGAATCATCTTGGACCTGAAAACATATCCTATATACATAGAGATCAACATGTCATATCAACAGGACGATGTAGATGATGATGATGATGATGATGATGATGATGATGATGATGATGATGATGATGATGATGAAATGATGATGATGATGATGATGACGATGATGACGATGATGATGATGATGATGATGATGACAATGATGTTGACGATGATGATGTTTCGAATGATGATGATGATGATAATGCTGATGATGCGGATGATGATGATGATGATGATGATGATGATGATTTGGATGATGATGATTCAGATGATGATAGATGATGATGAGGATTCGGATGATGACTCGGATGATGATGATGATGATGATGATGATGATCGGATGATGATCATGATGATGATGATAATGATTCGGAAGATGACGATGATGTTGATGATGGCATGATGATGATGAAGATGATGATGATGACGATGATAATGGCAATGATGATGGAGGAGGAGGAGGAGGAGTAGGAGGAGGAGGAGGAGGATGATGATGATGATGATGATTTGAATGATGATCATGATTCGGATGATGATGATGATGACGACGATGATGATGATGATGATTCGTAATGATAATGATGATGATGATGATGATGATGATGCTGATGATGATGATCCGGATTAAATTATGATGAAGATGATGATGATGATGATGATGATGATGATGATGATGATGATGATGATGATGGGATTATGATGATGATGATGATGATGATGATGATGATGATGATGATGATGATGATGATGACGATTATGATGATGATGATGATGATGATGATGATGATGATGATGATGATGATGATGATGATGATGATGATGATGATGATGATGATGATGATGATGATGATGATGATGATGATAATGTCTGATGGCAAGAAGTATGCGCAGCAGAACAATGCGTTTTTCCCGTTGAAACGTGGTCATGAATCTTGCTTTCATGGCTAGGCACACCAGTGGTCCAGTTCCTTTTTTAGTTCTGGGCTGAGGTACATCATTGAAAGAAAACAAAATTGTCCAGAATCTTTCATTTTCCTACGCATTCATGCTGCATCGAAACTGAAGAAGCCACCAACAACAAGAACCTGTTATTTTAGGCGAGCACGTATCAATACATCGGTCAACCACGGTCTGTGAAAGGATTGGGAAGAGAATTGTTAATGACAAGTCATGGTACGGACCAGATGAGCCGAGTTAAAAGTGTGTCGTATGTGTGTGTGTGTTGTATTCTTGTGCAACCTGATGTACCGTTTGACGATATTGTTCCAAAAGAGATGCAACAAAATCCGCCTTAACATAAACCGTGCAGCCTAGCTTTGTTGTTGTGCTCTCTCTCTCTCTTCAAATTTATCTCGAAAAATGATAAAAATAATTCAACGAACTGGATCAATTGATACGTAACAATTCTCTATGTTGTTCGGTTTTATACGTACGCGACCGATGACAGTTCACAGAAGGACTCCGTCTTGCAGTGTTTGTCTTCTGACTTACCTGTTTCAGTTCATTATGGGATCCAAATGTTTCAGGTACACAAGTACTTTGTCACCCCAATTCAAAGCGGTAGCAATCGGTAGTTTGCAACCTATGGCCATGAAACGTGTGAATCCATTCATCTAATCCGTAAATCTCCGGTTTGTACCCATTTCAGCCCACTTCACAGGTTGACACATGGAGCAGCTAGATATTGATTGATAACGGTCTCCTAGTTTGAGGTCATTCGGTCGAATGTGATATTCACACTTGTTATTTGTGACGTAATAGTGCTGCCCATGCTTTTTTCACTTTTTTTTGCTACTGAGATGCATCAAGCGACAGAACGATTATCAATCCGAAATACTACTTAGCTTATCATCATACCTGCGTTTTCAAAGTGACAGTTCTCATCCATGAAAGCAACATTGGTTCTACAAGGGTCAATCATGCTTATGTTCAGTTCAGTTTATGTTGCAAAATCATGCATTTTCGTGCACCGGTCTCGGTTGATGTTTTTTGAGTGCTAAGTTGAACATCATTGTTCACAACACTCAGCCATATCATCAGTGTCTCCAACTCATCGGGTACGATCGACTTGAGGTCCCCATCTAGGGAACTTAACGTGACCTATATGACTGAGCCTTATGATTAGGCTTTGCATACCCTCGTGCCAGGTCTTAGTTTGGCCACTCTTGAATTTCTTCCTCGGCGAATATCGCTCTCCGTGGCAACCTGCGTAACACATACCCGAACCAAAGTGATCTATGAAGCTTAACCAATTGTTCTAATCGACCATCATGGCTATGTAAAACTCTACACCTAACCTTGCCCCCCTTCCCACTCACCCACCCCCGGTCTCGAACTTGGCCCAGCCAAAGTGTAACAGGTCGCATCAATCATCCGCAAATATTTGAACTCAGTTTGTTCAAAAAATGAATCAAAACAATATATCAAGTACTGGTTTGTTAATGATGGATGGCAATAAATTCATCGATTCTTCATTTTATCTGACGGGCATGTCAATGTGCAGTACTGTTCAAATCTCTGACAAATCTTCTTTGACCAAGTGAATACAGGAATTTTGTGGCATGACCGGATAGCCTTATGCATGCATTGCAATATCGTTTTCCGGCAACCAATCAGAATCGTGCAATCTTCAACAGTCGGGTGAGTTGTGTGATTACACATGCTAACTGGTCTGCTCAATATGTGAAAGTGAACATTACGCGTGATCAGACCACTGAGTAGTAGAGGTTTGTGATGCTTATGTGCACATTTTCGAGTTGAATAATCTCTGTCCCGAGCTCGTTTTGTTTCTACCTAACAGTGTGGAGAGTGATGCGTCTTCGCGTGATTCTAATACAATTGTTATAATCCGCATATCTAGTGCTAGTCGAGGAGAGTTATTTATAAGGAACCTCCGTATGGGTATCGAGAAATTCACGTGCAAAGAACAGAACTTCTCATCTGGAATAGACCGATCATAATTTCCACAAGCAAGCAGATTATTCGATGGAACTGTTCATTATTTGATGTTCCATTGTCTGCAGTTACAGTATTTGAGGCAGATTTATTCTTTTCAAGGGAGCTTATTCATTTTTGACTCTTGTGAGCAACCACTAATCCCATTCTTTTTCACACCTGAACCGTACTACTCACAAATGTCAGCAGTACCTTACAACACAAGTAATTGTTCGATGACACCAGGAACACTTTGCCTGAATTACTCTTTCGTTCAAAACAGATCTCGGTCTAGCTTTATAGGTTGCTTTTACTGATCATTTTTGTTTTGTAGTGTAAAGGGTGCAGACTGTTACTGCGACTGCGTACCGCTTGACTGTGTGTGTGTGTGGCACGTTCATGACCGTTGGCGTAAATCAAAACACTCGATGTTTTTGGCGGCCTATCTCTTACCGGAACAGAGCGTTCGGTTAGCGAGCCTCTACCCCACGCGGTAGGCGGTGTGATAATAAATATACTACGTTGGTGGTCATAGAATGGTCATAGATAGGTCAGAGGCGGTGGATACCCTTGAGTTCTATGACCAATACGATTAGTTCACTAATCAATGATCGTGTTTTGGTTCCAATTACACGAGATCCCATTTGTTCTGTAAAACCTTCCATCCAAACTAGTGAAATTGACGATATAAATTACCGTACGGGAGGGAACATTTATGGGCATTGTTTACGCGTATTCCGCGCACATCTGGTTCCGTGTCATGTGCCGATTGGGACGGGAAATAGCCAATCTTGATGAGGAATAACAATACAGACGAATCACATATTCCGTGCCCCATATGTCGGGTATGAAAAACAAATTTTCACTCCCCCCCGAGGCAGGCAAAAAAAAACAAAACATGGATTTTTAATAATATTTACCGATAAAATCTCATTTTTTTAGGTCAAATACAGGAAAAATAATGTTTTATTTGGCTACATGGATGTACATTAATCCTTTTAGCGATAAAAGAAATAAATTCATTAGTTCTTTTGTCATTCACCGTCTCCTGTCAGCAAATGGATACAGACTTGTGCAATATGCATCGGATCATCCCGACATGTGTATGACTGAATGCTGCGGGGATCAGTAAAAGTATCGTTCCCAAAATTGCAAGCTATTAGAACAGAGAGAGAGAGATCACCGTGAGAGATAAATGTCAACCGCGTCATCCACTAACGTAATGGCAAACGGATAAATATTTCACCATTTTGAGAAAAGATGTAGCTGAGATTTTGAACTTATTTTTTTGTTGTTAGTTTTAATAAGAGAATAAACAGCACCGCACAACCGGCTTCAAATCTACCAGATTAAGAGTTTGCAACGACTACCAATTCACATTAAATGCCCACTAAAATTAGTCACTCAATATAACCAGAATATTGGTCATTGAAGGTATAGCTTCAAGTGCAACACCACCAATAACACTGACCAAGCAAGACAGTGCTAGTCGAGAGGTTAAAGTCATAAAAGTAGCGATCTGGTATTCCTGAGTTCGAACCACACTACCGCCGTCCATCTCCCCTTATTCGATATTTCCCCAGACAGCCTTTTTATGGCCAGAACCCCAGTACTAATTGTAGTACGCACTGATCACGAAATACGAATCAATTATTAGAAACCACAGACACCACGGAGCAATTAGTTACTCTGGCACTTGCACTGCAGTATCCCACGTAGCCGAAATGCCAGAAAGGGGCCACAAGATTAGTAGTTCGTTTATTGAGAGAAATCAGGAGATTAAATAATATGTACAAGCCTCTGCCAACCGCGCGCTAGTATTTCTGGCGTTGTTCAACTTTTACCTGGGCAGCACTGTTTATGACTGATCGATACAATCGGTCTATGGTTTGTAGTCCAGAAACTGTAATGCGTAGACGCTTTGCTGGTATCATGTGGGAAGCTTGATTAATCACAGTTGTTCGGAAACTGCAGCGTATCGCCCCGTGGTTTGCGTCATCTAGTAGATTAGACTCACCACAACCCCGTTTCCTGATAATTGATTATACATTTTTATGCACAATCAATGGAGAAGAATTAAAACAATAAACATTAGTTAAAAACACGATCAATAGTAATTGATCCACAGTAAAAAAAAAATTATGTCCAGTGTTTCGAAAAAAATGTTATTGTAAACAGTCTATTTTTTCTTTCACATTTCGCATTTCCCGTTGCTTTAGTCTCACAAATCACCGTTCATAATATTATAGCATCGCTATCCACTCCCGTGACACACTGTTCCGGATTTTCTCAATAGTTTTGGTCGAGTGGTTATGCACGCAACTATGACTCAAAGAATAATAAAACCGATACAAAATCAATATTGACCGAGTTACGTGAGGGTTGTGATGAAATGTGCCCGTTACGATTGAAGAAAAAATAGATATATCAACGATAGGGAAATTTCGCAGAAGAAATGAGTGCATATTTCTGAAAGACAATTCAATAATATGCCATAAATTTCAATTCAATTTGAACTAACTATCTATCGGACGTCCGCTTCCGATGAACTATACATACACTCAGACGCACTAGACTCGAGTTTCACTCTTATTAGAGCTCATCAGTAGTGCATATCCTCCGTCCTCCCGTCTGGGACGTGAACTCCAGAATCATCTCATGAAAGGCGTGTGTGTGTGAGTTGTCACCTTCCTAATCGGCTCGTACCGGATGTCGTCTTCAGTGATAGTCAATCCGTTCAGTGTAGGCCCGACAGGAACGAGGGAAGACACAGATGACAATCTGTCAACTCCAATCAAAAGCCTCCCGCCAAATCAAGTCTTCCATGCAGGTTACGGGCTATCTGGCCACAAACCTACGTGGGTGGATTGATAATTCACAAATATTTGTGACCGTAGTCAGAGCAAATATTTTTTAACGATACAGAAGTTTCACAGGAGCACTGAGTCCACATTTCTCCATGACAACTCAAACCTATGCCACAAATGTCCATTCGATTTGTGCCACAGCCTGAAGTGGTTCCCGTCCATCAACATTCAGAATTTTATTCTTCCGGTTCAACGTTAACTTTGGGCCATTTTGCCCCATATACGTTATACATACCCTTTGAAACCATGACCGTACCGAATAAGACCGGTGTTTGGAGACGTCGTCTTGTTGACGGACACCGGATTCCAAATGAGTTTCGGAAAACGATATTTCAGGGGACGTTTACATGGAAGTTGGAAATGGGATCAATGTACTCTCATCGGATTATGCGCTGTATCAGTTTAAAAGTGAATTTTCATTTTTGTCGAGGTACCCAAGTATGGCACTGGTTTCAACCTTGTACAGTGCACGAATGTGGTCATCGAACTTTTACGTAGTCAGTGAAAGAAAACCTTGCGGTGACACATAAAAAACCTTCCCAGGGTCAGTAAGTTTATGCACGTTATCCGATGGCCTCACAGAAGTAGATTGTGATCATTTTATCAACAGTATTAATATCTTGCAATGGACATATTTGTGATGACCGACGAAGAGCACCGGGACAGCTATTTCGTCCTGTTTGAGACTCGTCAGCAGCCTGCGTACATTTTATGTCCCAGTGTCAGGGCTCAAACCGCAAACCTTGAGGCTGAAACTTCAAACCCATACGCCTGAACTACACGGTCGACGGTCATCACCTTGCGCGAATAGCTCAATCATTTTTATTGCATCAAGCTTGGATTAGACTATTCGATTGTTCAGAGTGGGAAATTCCCGATTTTCCAAAGAATGAAACTGACACCCAAGACCATCAAGAGAGCCTGATACCTCTTAACAATCAAATGAGCTAATCCAAGCTTGCTATCGTAAAAAAAAGTATTAGTCCATTTTCCAAGACTAACGAGAAACATTTCGTGAAAGGTAGATATTCCAACCCAAAACCGCATCGGTGGGTTTGAGTTTATCGCCAGTGCTGGGTTCCCTTTTCCACGTCTACATTGTAGCGGACAAATCAAATTACCACGTAAGAATTGCAAGCAAGAAGGCCAGAATGTTGCCCCTAGCTAAGAATGCTTCATCAAACCATCCTCTCTCCATGAACACTAGCATTGATTGATTATTAGTGATTGGCAAGAAAGGTTTGTCCAATGAATCCACTAATTACTACATATATCACCAATCAATAAATGATTAGCGTACAAGGATCAGGCGGAATGCATGCATCCAAAGTTTTCTCACGGCGATAATGTTTCAGATTTCTGTGTTATGCACCTGTCATTCTTCGTAACAGACTCGTCTGCTCTCTTCTGAATGAAAATAGATCATGTTACTCGTCACTGACTGTCAGTTGCCCTGTCACCTGTCCCAAACGTACCACAGTTTTAATTCTGATTCATTGATTCATTGATTTTTGGGACCATCATCTTGGCTTAGTTCCGTTTGCCTTTTCCAAAGCAAAAAAACTGAGTCCATCTAACTATTCCAGGAAAATTCCGTGTTCTTCACTTCACACAAAATTGTCCCGAAAAGAAATTGAGCAAACCGTCACGCGAATGTGTTTTACAAGTGAATGATGTGTATTATTTTGCGTGACAACAAATGAGTCGTTTTCGCTAACAAAATACAATAAATGAAATGAGAATATTTTGCATTTTCTATCGTTTGGCTAGTTGACCGAATGTGATTTCCTCGAACCATAGCACAATCAAAATCAAAGCGAATTTCAACACGGCACTCGCACAATGATTGCATATTGGTCCGTTTTCCGACTCCCGTGATCCATTGCTCATTGTATGTGGGATTTGATAAACTGCATTCATCAGTTTATTATGATTTTTTAAATATATCTGTGATTAGATTGTTTCCGCATGTACGGAAAGTAGCAAAAAAAAACGAGGGAAAGAACTCGTTTTGAGTTACCCCTATTCCGTTTTCTGATAATCAATCAGAATATTGAATTGCCACCTACCTGGTCCGTGTAGTCAAACCCTGCCGTGTTGTTCCGTGCGCTTTTTGCGGTTCTTTCACAATTCCTATGATCGTATTGGACTGATCAATAAATGTAGGTCATGTGATTAGCGGTTATTCAATTCTATCTCGATAGCCTCTATCGCTCAAGAAAAGCTGCTCAATGTAGATTATCATTAGGGCAGGCCTGCTTTTGGTATCCGTTTACACTGAGACAAAACATCGCCCCGGGGACGTGTGTTCGAATCCGAACACCACTATCACCACCATCACCAACAACAAGAACAATATTAACAACTGATTTTCCCCGTTGTAATGTTCTAAGGCAACCCTTTGGTTAGCTGCGACCCTCTTTCTGAAAATTGTATTTTTGTATTTGTGGATCACCATTTAATCCGAGTATCTCAGCTCAGCCGGTCAACTGGGCACTCAGGAAACATCACAGCGAACTTTGACTATCGGCACATCCTGGTGCTTGTGCTTGACCCTGGATCAGTCTACCGGAACTTGTACCTATAGGGTAACCCTCTTCCTAGGTATGTCTGTCCCAGCTAACACGTTTCAATGTTTGCTTAAACAAGTGGAAAGAAAAGAACGATAGCTGCATAGACAACTCACTAGAATATATCTCTCTTTCCACCCCATCCCACCCCAGCAGGTTCGATACTAAGTGCCAGTTAGCAGCAGATGGTAGTATTTGAAATAGACACCAAATTATTAACTGTGAACTTCCGGTGTCTGTGTGTAGGGAGGAAGCTTCAAAACTGAAATCACAATTTTTGCTAATGAGCACCACACATTGTGGACGAACGATGGCGGAAGGATTCAAATTATATATATATATATATACACACACACACACAAAGCGATCATTTAATTATAGACGAGTATTGATTGTTGACCAGCCATGCCAGATCGCAAACGCGGTATACGCGGGTGGTTGAGAGTAATTTCATGTACTAGTAACTACAATGTGACTTTCTTAATAACGAGTATCGATGATGCTTCGATTAAGGATATCACGTGACCAAGAATAACCAATGCAATGGTAATGGATTTGACGGAACCGTGGCCGTGGAGCTAGCATTTATTTCAGTTTAGCAGACAAACAAACTCCCTGATACAGCTCCGATGCCTGAGTATTAACATTCACTTACGCAGGTCATATCAGTCCATCAGAGCCATCGAAATGAAACCGTTACTCTTCGTGGAATACGAGATTTTCCTTACTCATGCCCCAGTATGATGATCGATATGACTTATTGGCAATTGCTAGCTGATTTGAGTATTTACGTCCATGGATCGGAGATCGTTCGTCGAATTCCGCCTATATTTTCCAAGCTATACTTGATGGATGAACGCATTCGTTTCAGCTATATGGCGACCACTGATGCTAAGGTCTTTGTGGGTAAGTATTTGTTCTTGGTTCACCCTCGCGTATCAGTGTTTTTCGTGAACGTATTAACCAGCTGCTATAATGTACAGGTGATGTATGATGTAGTGATTCTAGCTTACGGGATGACGCAAACCACGTTACAGTTTTTGGACAATTGTGATGCGTCAAACTCTCCAAATAACACCAAAGAAGTGTCTACGCGTTACAAACCATAGGCTAACTGTACCGACCAATCAAACGCCGTCCTGTCCAGACAGAAGCTGTATGACACCCAGAATACCAGCACGCGATTGGCCGAGGCTTGGATGAACCATGAACATTTTTTTACATATAATTTAAACCCTTTGATTTATTTCAATAAACGAAATGCTTCTCCCGTGACCTTTTCCTCGCGTCCTGTTTACGTGCGATAACGTAATGCAAGTGTCAGTATGATTCAGTGCTTCCTTGGTGTCCGTGATTTCTGATACGCGACTCGTAATTCGTGAGTTGTGCGTAATTTAATCATTTACAGTTAAATCGCGTGCTGCCGTTCAGCGAAAAGTCCAAACAAAAAATACATCCGTCAATCACAGTGAATAATTGTCACTACAACCGGATCGGAGACAAACAATACATTCATTGCTGAAATGCGACATTGTTTGCAAAATATTTTGAGTGCAACGATTTGGTTGCTAAACGGTCGATTACTACCAACGGGCACATACGGATGAATAATGCCCCTCGGGGAACGATCACAGAACGATAACAACATCTATCTATCGCGGGGTGCGGCAGCGTTTCTGCAAACCTGCCCGTGAGATTTGCAATAGTTTCTCTCTAAACGACACAATATGGAGGAGATTTCTGAGAGAACAAAAGTGAAACAGCCAAAGCTTGATGCTGAATTTGATACGGTAAAGTCAAATCTCCAAACATTTGATGGTAATGCGTGGAACGGCATCCTGACCAGCAATAACTTTGCCAGAGATAATCGTGAAGGCAAAGCACAACAAAGCTAGATTCGCACTGTGGCATGCCAAGGCGAATTTCGCGGCACCTCAACCAGTACAATAGGACAAAAAAACGCTGCCAAGGTAGTGTGATAGTGTGACTGACAGTTCCTTTTGCACACACACACGCACACACAGACAGACCGGATTTCTATTTTCTAATTATAATCGATTTCACGAACCTAAACAGCCGGGAATCGGTGTTAGCCTAGAGGATCGGTAATCGGTTTACCGAGTCCGGACCGTGATTCGTCATCAAATAATATTGAGCAAAAGATGGCGGTTGGTGGCAGTTGGTACTGGTATTAGTGGTTCGTGATACGTGTGTGTGTGAGCGTGAGTTTAGGGGTCAAATCGGAGAGTGACTTTGATAAGGTGATTCCGTCAATCGGCTACTATCTGCAACTGCCCCTCTGTTCTGCTGGTGTAAGATGTTCCGAATCCACATTCAAAACGGGAAATGACGTGTGATTTGGCGGACAGTTACAGATGATGCTTTGTTAGTGGAGAGTCAGTATGCATGATGTGAGTGCATGCGTGAGTGTTAGCAGATGGGTCACACAAAAATGAAACGTCACTTCATAACCGGACGGTTATCCGAAATCAAGCCTCGGTGATACCCACCAAGAGCTGTCGAAGATCTAACATCCGTCAAAGAGAATAGACAAATACGTGGTTTCCGCCGAAATACAACACCACTGTGTGATATGTGTACGCCGCAGGAAAGCGATTCCATGACCAATTTCAAAGTGTCTGATTGTGTAATTACTAGTAGAACTCATTTCATTGATTGCTGTACTGTATCTCTAGTAAAGGGGTCTTATTAATTAACTGAAACGTTATTATCTGGATTCACAGCAGAGAACAAATAAAACTGGGTACCTCAGACGATCTCTCACATCTCTTCATTGTCCGCGAACCAAAACAAGTTCATTCAACTTAGTCTTCAGAATCCGTATCCATGAATTTTTCATACGCCGGTTTTAATTGCTGTATTTTAGCTGCCCGTTTGGATAAAAGAATAGAATGATAATTGTAATGTCGAGAACAGAGTCATAGAAAAGATTGAGAATTCCTATAGACTGGGATTGCAAGAATAATGGGTAGATGCACGCGCACCACTGGTAGGGACGACCAGCCATATCACTCAATGTTTCTAACCACCGATTTCCATGACCTGGGGTTCCCCATTCATGGAGTCTTGCGCGACCTGTGGGACCTATTCTGCTGGTTAGGGTAGTTCTTAACCTTTTTCAATCCGTTACCTGCCACAACAAACACCGCGCGTCGTAGCAGTCTATTTGGTGACATGCCCAACACATACTCGGACTACCGTAGTCGACCACTTGCTCCAGTAGACGACCGTGATGACATAAAACTCTTCGTTCAACGGACCACGGGGGCACAATCTTGTTCCAAGTACGTCCTACTCATCACGTGTGGTTACTAAATGGGTGTGGGTATCCATTTTTACACGATAAGAAAAGAAACATGAAGAGTAATATCGCCGACAGTGAAAATAATTACACGAGACCAACAATAGTATTGTTTAAGTTTGAAACCAACGTCAACAAACGCTAGACATTATGCAGTAAAATGATTAAAGATTCGACGGTCAGTTTTCTTTCGAAAAGAACAATCTCTTCCGGAGTAGCCTTTATATGATGAGAGCTCAGATCATGCCCCGCAACTCGCTCTCATCGGGTGTCACGTGAAACTGATCGGTCTCGCTATCGACCTTACCCCAGTATGGACAGGCCTAATGAGTATTGATCTGTATTCCACCCAATGAGCCTGTAGATCGTGTTCACATAATTACAGTCAGCCCGCATTCCCGTTCGATGACTGGTGTTCTTCCCAAATCCAGGGGCGTACAATTATAACACTTTCAAATAGCTCGAGGATTTCGGAGTAAACATTCGCCAAGATCCGATTTCGTGGGTGCTCTGCAAACCCATCTTCAATACACATATTTTTTGTTCGATTGGCTATTTTTCGTCTATCTTCTAGGGCTACGTTTCTCCAGTTTTGCCAAATTTGCCTCTAGCAAATTACGCAATCACACTTTCGAAGATCGTATATATAATGTACACAGTAACCAAACATTCACTCTTTCCATCGCGATGATCTCTGAATTGATACTCGAGGGTGTAACCATACATAGGCCTGCTGGTGATAAATCGCAGTCAGTGCATGTCAAAGGTGTGTCGATTTTCTGCTGTTTTATTCTCTTAATTTCAGTTGGGATATCCGTTGTCAGGGAGCACTTGCCGTCGGTTTATGTGCGTGGCAAATACAAACGTTGATCGTGGACCGTACAGCACTGAGCGGAGTCATAGTTCCGAACCCAACGCTGTGCTCTTATAACTGTTTCGGAAAGATTAATTTTGTGTGAACCACTGATGTATGTGTTATGGTTTACAACTGAATGATTTGTCTTCATACATGCCTGTGGTCAAATTGATTGATCCATCGATCGGTTGATTGATTGACTGAGTGTTTGATTACTGTCTTGAAAGCATTCGCATCTACTGCGGCCTCTGAGTCTGACTCTGCATGCCCGCCTGCCTACCTTCCTACACGCGGATCGTTCCTACTTGTTCCCCGATTTGTGTACCAGTTACATATTTGCTGTTAACAGTAAACGTATTGCTTCATTCGTTGTGTGCTCAATGAGTTCATGTCGTGTTAGAACTACGGTGAGATACGGTACAATAGAGTACCTGTAAGCTTCAGTGCGTGTCGCTGTAAGTTTATGAGTGGAACGGGTGGATGAGTGAGAAAGACACTGACTGAGGGCGGAATAAATAGGATGGGAAATATTAGATAAAATCTTGTCGGAGAAAGTTTTACAGGACTTGAGATGATGTTTCACCACATACCGTACCAGATGTTCCCATGGTATAAGACTACATACCGGCTGAATCTTGAGGGATCGGTAAAAGGAGTTTTTGGTCCTTGTTAAAAAGACCAGGGGATAGAACAGGGGACCCGAAAAGCAAGTTGGGCAAAACACAGGCAAAAACAAAAGGTCTTGTGAGATTATTTGAGATAGAATGTGATTGAAGACCTAAAACATAAGACGTGAGCCTCCCGAATATCGGAAAAACCCTAATGACGTGGTCGGATCCGGTGAAGTTACGGTTGAAAATAACGCCAAGGTATTTGACAGACGGTTGTGGTTCCATCTGGTCAGAGAAAATAATTAAACGAGGGTTGGTATTTGACAATTTATCATACTTTTACCCTTTCAAACAGGAAGAAAATTTCATCATCACACTTTTGGAGGTTCATGCAGATATTTCTCTGTTGAGANTACCAGCCGACTGTCTGAAAATCGGCACTTGGTAGTCGAACTAGGAAATGGATAGTGCAAAGGGACTTTTACTGGAGGGGCCGATGAAACCAGTGGGGTAAAACGAATAAAAAAAAACGCTTTTTGAGATAATTTGGGTTAGAAAGTGAGTTAGGATGTAAAACATAAATCCTGAACCTCCTGACCTTCAGACCAGATGAGGTTATGGCTGAAAACAACCGCGATATATTTGACAGAAAGGTTTCAATCCATGTGATCATTGAAGATAGATAAAGGCGGCTGGCATTTGACAATTTATCATACTTTTACCCTTTCAAACAGGAAGAAAATTTCATCATCACACTTTTGGAGGTTCATGCAGATATTTCTCTGTTGAGACCACTGAACTATTTCTGACATATGTTCTTGCAGAGTGGTTTGAAATAATGAGTTGCGGTGGTGCAGTCCGAATGCTATATTGTCTGTGTAATGAACAAGAAGAGCAGAATTACTCACAGGCATAGAGGAAATGTAAGCAGAAAATAGAAAACGGGATAAAATAGCGTCTTGCGGTACACCTTGTGAGGAGGGCAGCAGCGAAATTCCTTCCGGTTGTTCCCACACCTTTCTATCCCGATGTGCAATCTGTTCACTGAATGGCCCAGTCATCCCGTTATTGTGGTAGAACCAATTTACATCCCGAGGGGCGTGCAAATGGTGAAGTTAGTTCGAACGTTTTGGCACTCTTTGACTGGATATCGGTCAAGGTCTTTCGGATTTCCAGAGTGATATGATAGTTGTCAGAACGTTTGTATTAATGCTTCCAAGACATTTTTAGTCTGTCTTCCGATTTGAGATTTCATTGAACCGGCAGATCATTTCAAACAAATTCAGATGCACAATATAACTAGGAAACATCAACGAGAACAATTTATTCTGGTTATCCGACATGTAAAAACGCGAGTTGGTAAACTGTATCGATTATTTTTTTTCATATACACAAGGTCAGATGCTTTCGCAATGAAGTATTCAACTCATTGTTTTCTTTTTTCAGATTGTAAAATATTCCCATGAAGAAGAAATTTCTTTTCGATTTAACGCACTAGTCAAAAACTGAATCATCGGATTTATGTGCCGTTCAATTAATTTGTCTCTCGGCTTCAATTGCATGCCAATATCTTTTGAATGTCTCATCCGGTTTGGGTATGGTGACACTACAGGACGCTTATTCAACAAACTGCACACTTCAAGGTCAAATTTCGAAAATCAAATTTTATGTTTATTTTGGCATACATTAACAGTCTTTTAAGGATTAGAGATAATGCGTGAGTAGTTTGTAGGCAAATAATCCACCAATTACTCTAAGTTAGAAAATTTTCATTTTTTGGCTTGATTACCATACACTGAATCCAAAAAAGATAAGCAATTTAGAATGGATGTGTTCAGCTTAAGAAGAATGAATGAAAAAATGAATTAACATGCTTCTTTGAATAAAATATTTTCCGAATGTGAGATGTTACTTTTGAACTACTACACATTTTATCCCATGACACTCGAGGTCACGCAAAGTCGAAAGGTGATACAAGAAACAGCTAAGAGCATAGAAGCAGAAAATAAATTATGGACTAAATACACGTTACCCATAGCCATCAGTATACAAATATGATACTGAAAATTGAAATTTATTTCCAAAAATGAGAGTGATGTTGCCCGAGTTTGATCAAAGTCTGTATTTTTCACCCTCACCTGCAATCCCGTCAAGCCAGATCTTTCCCTAAAACGGACTCTGTGGTTTCATGTGAACACACATCATAGACCGCTCTTCAGATGGAACAATCTATTTCCAGCTGGATATGATACATTTACCGGAACCCCTGCATAAATGCTCTTAGAACATGTCTAGTCCTTCTCGCGAATAAAGAATCCATTGAACCGGCATATCATTTCAAACGTATCCGGAAGCACAATATAATTGGGGTTATCCGCCATGTACAAACATGAGTTGGTAAGCTGTACCAATTATTGGTTTTTATATACATCAGATCAGATGGTGAAATATTCCAATTATGAAGAGATTTAAATTCGATACATCGCTTCAGGACTAGGCTGATAGCGAATGAATGTGTGTGTGTGCAAAATGTTTACTTGATAACAAGCTATGTGGGAGGGGGGGAGGCGTTCGGACAAATGGATAGGGCCGATTGATGGAACCACAGTGAACATGTGCGCGTTGTTTCGTAACTGAATGGAATTTTGCATAACCTCTTCACTGTGTTATGTCATTTCTAAGACCGGCTTCTCCAGCTCCCATAGAAAACCCAACACATCTGTGTGGTCTTCATCATGTGTCCTTTGGTGAGAAATTTCGCACACAAGGTTCTTACGGACCACCCACCCGTCTACGGCCATCCCGCTCAGTCCTAATCTATTCACTTGTCGTTCCCATGTCCGAACCAGATACACATCCCGGTGCGTAGCATCCCGTTTGATCATCTATCCGACGCAACAGTTCAACAAGTGTCATCCGGCCATTCGTTTCCCCTGGGAACTAGAGAAGAACAGACAACTATCCTTTTTTGACTGGTTGTTAAGCATGCGAGACGACGGTATCATCCAATAAAGCGTTTTTCAATACACTACAGTCCGAGATACGTTTTATACATGACGTGCTCCGGTAAAATAATTATCCGAAAGTTTTTGATGGATACACAGATACGATTGAAAACCAACACGGGCGAAAACCTGACCGTTCCTCAAAAGAACGTTTTCCTTACCGTGCGGTTTAAGGTCGACCATATCCCGGGAACTTATCAAAGGACTTTTGTCCAAAGTGATCTCTAGAACGTTCGCTACATTGCAACCGTATTTCCTCATCGTCACTTGGCCCCTGATGTCCCAGCAAATAAAAGATAAGTTGCCTCATCAGTCCAAATCCTTCGTTCAATATCTTTTCACGTGCACTTGTAGTGTGCGATACCTTGGACATACGACCAGATGATTATCAAAACGTATTGCTGAACGCTGTTAGGCGGCCATCTACAAAGGAACAGCTAGATGCATTCGCAGCTCACTTCTCGGTCATTCGGTCGATAGCGGCATGATGTGAACAAGTTGGATGCATTTAACGGTATTTACACCAAATCCCGGAGATATTCTCAAGGATAACAAGGCATCTTTTAACCCCGGCCGAAATGATCGCAATTCGCATTTTCAATCCAGAATTATATAAGCAAAAAAATAGCTGGTCCAGACACTATTGTTGCCGTGGCCTGGACAACGGATTGATTGTGCAGAAAACACAGCACCAATAGTCCTCCCCAACACCCCTCCCCCGTGCTCCTCATCCAGTATCATCCGCCACAATCTTCGGAACTAATCAGTTAAGTTTGTCTCCAGTGTGCCTTTCCGATTACATCACTTGCTGCGTATGACAAATGGTTTCTACTGTATCCTACGTAACTTCATCCCGCTCTCTCTCTCGTCTTAGTTCATAACCTTCATTTTAATCTGCTCATCTCTCGAAATTTGTTCCCACCATGACTATCACTGATACCTTGCCGGATTTTCATTTGATCTGTTTACTCGCCCCTGTCATCGTTACTAACGGAGCTCTCTAATCGACCAATCAGACTTCTGTACTATGATCATGATCACATAATATATATGTAAACGTCTGATGCGAAAATAAATTTATTCGCCAATATCGTTTACTACCGTTCCTTATTTGACACATTCCTGTGGAGAAAAATACAAGATTTTACATACACACAAACTTATTAGATATCTAAATTGAGAATGATACTGTTTGAGTTGACGTTGTATTCGTGCCGATTGTGTATCATTTCTATCCGTCTCTGTGTGTGTAACAGTGAGCATTAATTTTTCGACTGATATGCGGGTGCACAGACCGGCACAATTCCAATAAAGTGTAATGGTAATCGCATTTAAGACTCTAGCGAGTCGCTCAGTTAAATTCACTAATCGGATCCAACCTAGATCGACGAATCTTTGAGAAGCTTTCAATGTGGAGTCTAGATTAACCTATTCCTTATCAATTTGTTTCCATACACAATTGATCAATTTCAGGTCCGTTCATTAAGAGCTTGTGGAATACTATGAATTGTAGAATACGGTCTAATTCACCCACCCTTCCCGCATCAGATTGTCAAATGTAAATAATTTTGTATCAATCACCGAATTTCCTATTGTAAACATCGTACGAGGTCTGTACCAGTTAGTTGACTCCAAATTATTGAATATATTTTATTAGTAAACTGCAAATTAGCTGCCTGATTGCAATATGTGCAGCTCAGTATTGACCTTGAGGTGAGAAACTTCTCTGTGGACATGTGCACGTGTTTATGACTATGTGAGATATATTATTGGTAAAAATAATTAAGATAATTACAAACGGTAATAAGTGTTTTTAATCAATGAGCAACAGGTTACGGGAGTGTTAAGTTCCATTGTGCAATCCGTGCAATTACAGGTCATACGTACGAGGGCGGAGTAAAAATAGCTTCCGGATACATGGTACATAGCGCGGACGAGATTGTGATGACTGGGCAAGGAAAACCTGGACAGTATTCCATAATGAAAATGTTTCAGTGATTGCAACTCACACAGAAACGAATATCAAAACAGTTGAGCACTGCTCACAACTCACACGACGGGCACTATGCTCATACTGTGTGGATGGAACGCAGTCGATGTGGCTGGAGGACATGGACTACAGGCAGCAGCAACAGTATTGATCGTTTGTAAGCTGCTGGTGAAGACACGGCTTCAAGAAGCACTGTGTTTGAGTGGTTTACCAAATTCAAGCGTGACAGACGGTTCCTATAATATGGGACACAGTGTTGTCGACCTGTAGAGGATACCATAGTGAAAAGTATTACTGCTGTACAAATGATGGTCGAAGAGAATGCGCGAGTGTCAGTGTACAGACCAAGCACTACGCTGGTGCTAAGGAATGTACAGCATGCTCACATTTCAAAGAGCTATCTGAACTGGCCTTGGTACTTACAAAAAATGACTAGAGTATTACTCTCTGCTGTATTCACCATCTACCTGAGAAGGTTGCGTCAAACTGAAAACGGGAGTGCATCAAAAAAGTTGTTTAAGTGTGTGCATTTATTCTTACATTTAAATTTTGCAGGGCATGATATGGAATCTGTTCATTGAGATTAACAGAATTAGTTTCACTTCGGAGTATGGTTCAATATCGCAAAATATTCCTCGAGTATCAATTTGCACAACAGTACGGAAAAACTGGCCGATTCTGTTTTTTTGTTCGCCGGGCAACTGATAATGTAAAATGTAAAAAGTTCTGATCAGCTGCCCAGTGGCCGAATGAGTAGCATGTTTGCGTTCTGCCTGTGAGGTCCCGGGTTTGATCCCCCCAGTTGGGTCGATGGATTCGCGCACTATACTAATGAGACCCAGTCAGGTCGAAACAGCCCTGTACAGTGGTGCTTTCTAGTTTTACAGTTCGCGCTTCATTTGCTATAATACATAATGAATTCATCTTGGAAATCGAATCAACTCCTCCCTTACTCACATTAATTGGCAAGCGATTTGCAAACGGATCGTCCACAGCCGAGGATACATCGTTCGTGCTTGTGAAGTGGTGGTGTTCTCTTTTTGTACCCCGGTCGTTAACACATGTCGTTTTCCATTAACCATCATGGTCCCTTGCTCTCATTGCGTTCGGCCCGGTTCACCGTTGATCTGGTCCCTGTGGGGTGATGGTGGCTCTTTTATCTTGATTGCGGCTTTTGTCTGTTTTCGGGTCAAGATTGCATAGCAGGTTAAAGTACTCTCGAGGCAAGAATATGATCAAATGTAGCTCAAATGTGAAGGTTTTTTACAGCCACCGGAGCATGCATTTTTATTTTAATCTTTTTACTTTCTTTTATTGCGTATAAGAAAACACAATTTTCAGGAAGGGAGTATTGATCAATCAAATGGTAGCCATAAAACACAACTAATGGGGAAAGACAAGCGGTGATGGTGGGATTCGAACACACGTCCTCGGTGGGGGTGACATATATTGGTAACATTATCAGCGAGTCATCACGGCCCGGTTTCAAACATTGGGAAAAAATTCAGAACGTGTATTCGTAAATTGAAACTGTGAACAATGATGTATCCCGTTTGCCTGATCACGTGATGCATGAAACTTACCTCTGACTAGACCGAATTACACATTTAACGATATTTTTACACAGTCCCCAGTTAGGTAGGGGCAAAGGTTTGCGCCAATGATAAATATCACTAAATTATCTTCCCGTTGGAGGACCAGTGTTCGAATCCCATCACCACCGAGTAACTTTCTCCATTCTCTTTGTTGTAAGGCGGCCCTTTGATTTACCGATTCTTCCTCTCTGAAAATATAAAAAATGATAAAGGCAATTTTTGTAATATCTATTGAAAGAATCACACAAAATGCGAATGCCTAATGTGGTCTACTAATTATATACCTTTTCAACTTCAAGTGAATCCGTTGTAACTTTAGATGAACCCGACCAATCGCATTCTACCAATAATAAAGTGATTGATTCTTCAGCGGTCTCATGTCACAGATTGGGCCTATTGGGTCTATCGGAAATCCCATCCGATCAGAGTGAACTGCTTTCTCCATAGACAAACAAAAAGTACGTTTACAGTGAGTTATCCAGTGAGGATGACAGTTTCCATGGGATACGGCGGTGACTGTTCGTCCTCCTAAGACTATTGCCGTGTGAATTTTAGACGATAATAAACAAACCCGGCGTTAATTGACCTGGATCGACCGAGTAAGGAAGTGAATCACATCAAAATGAATAGTCAAATCGGTCATCATGCTCAGGCGCAAAACATTGGAATCATTGAATCATTGCAAGACAGCGGTTCAATCTATAAACACTCAGTGGCCTAGTGAATCAATACCGTTGAGGTTGAGAGAAAATGGGCCCAACAACAGACACGGAACGATATCCATACCCTGAAATCGCTCCACTCACTTCATTCTAGTGATTCCCAATAGTACATTTGGATTTGGCGGGTGGGCGGGGATAGGTGGGGGTGGAAAGTGATAAATCAGGTGTGAGTCACACACTGTCGTCTTCAAATGAGATACTTCGTGTGCAACCGGTCTCCCAGTGTGTCAGTCCAGTTATAATGAGATCAGTGGGCACGTAAGGTCACCATCGGATCACCCGGGAGCGCGTGGTTTCGAATCCGGCTGGACCCGCATTATGCATATTGCAGTTCTTTCGCTACTCTCTCTCTCTCTCACTAATGGTTTACTCATATTTAGATTTACACCTGAGGAAATTATACTCCACACGCCTCATCCCATAGGCTACCAAACGGAGTGGTTTTATTGTGCTATCGTACGGCTACCTTGAAACGCCCAAGCCAAGATTTTACTCTTTACACTTCAGGGATCGTTTGTTAAAACGGACACTAATCAGGAATTTAAAACAATGAAACCTCAAAAATGATAAGAGGAACCGAGAAGAAATTATTGCACAAATCCCATCCGGTGGATTTTTGGATTACCAACGCTCACACATGCACGATCTGCACCAGTTTGAAGAACTTAGACGCCAACCGAAAGGAAATGGTGATTGTGGTGATCTAGGCCTACGTGATGACACCTACCCTGAAGTTGCGCGTCACAGTTTTTGGACACCTGCGTTCAATCAAATTTCAAAGTTGACGTCAATCACGCGCGTATGCGTCACGGCTTCTGACTACACGTCATTGGTGGATCATGCCAGCCAATCCGCGGCAGTGCAGACAGAAGCAGAATTAGACAAACAGTATTGCAATCCGGTTGGTGGAAACCTAGATAACCAATAACCTTCGTTTGCGCATATTATTTAATCGCCCTCACTTCTTCTAATAAATGATCTACAATCTACCATTCTTGTGGCCTTTTCCTCGTGTCTCAGTTACGTGGGACATTGCCTGCTAGTGCCATTGTGGTCCAGTGCTTCCGTAATCCATTCCGTGATAGCTGATCGTAGATTCATGTCCTGTGATTCCTATTGCGTGGTTCCTGTTTCGAGTTGTGTGCGTGTTACTACTACTACTACTACTACTACTACTACTACTATTACTACTACTACAAGTACGACCATTACAATGATATTCAAACTTACCTCAAATTATCCTTAATTCAAACGAAAATAAATCACCCCCCCCCCAATCAGTAATGCCTCTAATTCGTGTTTCTTGGTGTAAACTATGGAGTGTTCTTTATTAGACACTTTCGTGTGATGAACAGCAGACGGAAAGGACTCCATATTCACGAGGACCTGCTGTTCGGTGATGGGAACCGGTAACCTAATCCCCGGGACTTGAAATGACGAACCGTCTAAGGCCCCGATAGGTTAGGTGTGGTATTGGACCGGACAAAAGAAAAGCTGTCAAACACCAAAGTTGAATGGCGGTGGCGAGGCTCAAACTCCGGACCATAGGGTCCAAGGCACGCCAATGACAGCGACTAAACCTTTGCGACACCACTACCTTTCTGGTAAGAATAACCCAGCTGTTTCCTATTAATTTCGTATCTGGGATGCAAATAAGCAATTACATTATTTTAATGCTAAAACTAAATACTAAATAATTATAATAATAATTATAATCAGCATTTTATTTTTGGGAGTTATGATGGCTTCAAGTTGATCATTCGACACTATTGCTAGCACAAGATGCCACCCCAATGTCCGAATAATATATCATGCACCCAGCTCGAACAGTATGACAAGTTC
The DNA here is from genome assembly GCA_900618425.1 of Echinostoma caproni. Classification (NCBI taxonomy): domain Eukaryota; kingdom Metazoa; phylum Platyhelminthes; class Trematoda; order Plagiorchiida; family Echinostomatidae; genus Echinostoma; species Echinostoma caproni. The sequence goes on from UZAN01040304.1 coordinate 66,813, forward strand.
GACTAGGTCGTTGCTCCACAGGACACCCCATCCTATCACGGATTTCTGATCGTCAATTCACTCATTAGAGTATCGCTCTTCTTTCCACAGTCCATAGCAGCAGTAGTAGTTCAATAAGTCGGTTCCACCTAAATTACTTTTCTTCGCTAAACTAGACGAAGGTCAACTGAGGTTTCCAATTTACACGAGTTTCAGTTCGTAATAAGAGTCCTTTGGTTTGTGAAGAGTTTAGAGTTACGCGCCTTCTCCATTTCGTGTATTTCATCCAAGGGACCTTTTTCAGTGTTGTTCCGTTCGCACGGAAACATTTAACTCGAGCACCGTTTTCACCCCACGCCCCCTCCCCCCCCGCTCGTTGGATGAGTCACGGAGTTTGATGTCATAAGTCGCTATCATGTTTATTCAAGAGCTCCCTCTTGAAATTGAATTGTCGATGTACAAACTCCGGGTGTCTAACGCAGCCGTTTCGAAACCGATTGGGGTATTCGAAGTTCACGGAGGTGCAATACTTTTGTCAAGGTGAAAGGTTTGATTTTGCCATTTATTCTCATTAAACCAAAATGAACTTAATAAAATTTCGGATTATGGCTTTCCGTTTGGTCACCAACGAGATTCTCAAAAAATAGTACTGTTGGGGGGAACGGAGATAACCCTAACATCTACGAGAGTGTGTGTACTGACAATATTTCTGTCATGGGGCGTATTGTAGCGCTACACTTATTCATAAAACCACAGATTTTCGGTATGAATACGGGGATTAATCGAACTTGTGCAACATTTCTGAAATACTTTTTCGTTTTCATTATCATTATTGATGGCTATGGGTGGAGTGTATTTACTCCAAACTTCATTTCTCATTTCTGTATTCTTATTTCTATCACGATTTGAATTTTCCCGACATTGAGTGTCCCGAGGTAACATTTGTAGAAGATCAAACGTTACAGCACAAATTTGGAAAATATTTTATGCAAAGCAGTATGGACATTCGTTCTTTTTCCTGTTTTATGAAACTGCTTATTAGATTGAACACATCTATTCAAAATAGTTCACCTCTTCTCATTCAGCTCACAGTAAATAATGATAATGATAATGATAATGATAATTTGCTAACTTAAATCAATTGATAAACTATTTAGTTACAAAATACTCATGTATTACTCGTAATACAGACAACCAATCACCTTGAAGCAAGATAATGTTTGAAATTGATCACAGCGAGGAAAAAATTGCACGCAACTAATATGGACAGTAGTCCGGGAGGATTAGTTGTTTTTTACTCACGCTACGATTTGAAAAATAATGGCTTCACTTATTGTGCAGCTGAGGCCACGTGATATAACGCAGAGCATGTATTGATTCCATCAAAAAATTCAAATCGTATCTCCCGTCCATTTGGTAATATATTAATCTGATTGACGCATGATTCAGCAACCTAGATTTCTTATAAATTTTATTTTACCTATCCAAGGTAGTAAATGTACATCCCGCCTAACGAGTTCGAAGGAAAGTAAATACTGGGATCTTCTGCACACACCAATCTTCATATCGTCAAATCTCTTGTACCGATAACTTAGGTTTTTGATAGCTGTCACTCTCGATTGCCATCGTAGAAGTCACATTTTTTTCACAGATAAAGGTTGGCATTTATTCTCGCTTGAGATTGGTGGTAGAAAACGGTTAGATTTCATTAGATATAATTTTTTTTACATTTATGCTATTCTTCAATGGGGTTTAAGACCGATGACAAATTCGTTCAATCACCGCCCAGCAGCTGAGCTTTTAATTTAATCGAAAAAGTTTTCCTGTGCTATAAACAGGGATAAGTTAGCTTCTTTGACAGTGGTCGTCATTGGTTAGAACGCGACAAGTATTAGAGGAGACGTGCGAATGCTGTTGGACAGTCGATTTGGTGGAATCCATTCAAACGTGACTGTCTCCAGTGCTCAAAAATGAAGAAGAGCTGAATGTATCATACCTGTGTCAAGCCTATGGATGATTTCGGTAAATACATTTTATTTTGTATTCGGTAAAATGGTTTTGTTATTTCACAACTGATGCGCCAGCCACCATTGTCATAATTGAGCAATGGTAAATGTTATTGCGATTTGACTACTAGAAGCAGAGACAATTGTATTATTGTATTATTGTCTATTACGGATGACATATGCAGGCAACCGTGCCTACATTTCAATCAAAAATGTCTTCACTGTTACAGTGGAATAAAAAATGAAATGAAAATTCATATACAACAATAATAAACTTTATACAGGTGTTCATCTGTCAAGGCGTAAAATTAGTTCGTTACGGATCCTCGCCCTGTCGGTAAGAATACGGGCCAGATAGGGAACCGTTGAGTTGCAATAAATGTTTATGCAGGACGGGTTTTAGCGTGTGGGAACGGCAAGCAGACAAATCGAAATTGAGCGCGAGGACTGAGGTCATTGAGTATGTTACGAGCGAAATTCTCACAGGAACTGATACACGAATCACACAATTTTGTGATCAGTGTTTAAAACAATAACAAAAACATAGCTGATCATTACTAAACCGTGAAAAAGAGTAACAAAGTCCTCACGAAGTAGTTCACGGAATAAAACGGGCGAGCAATAAGGTATGATAGGTAAAATGCATTGATAAACAAAGGTACATGCATCACTCGAGATTGTCGTAACTTTTGTATTTCATAGGATAAGAACACAATCTACCAGTACAGGCTAGCATATGGTGACTGCTAGATATTTCGGGATATGTGTTCCGGTGACGGGTACGGAGTTGATGACTGAGGAGGGTTCCAACAGATAATCGGATCGGGAATGGCTAAAAATGCATTCAAAATGCATTTAGAAATATTTAACAAGTGAATATGATTGAAAATGTGTTATACCTAATGCGGGGCAATATCATATTCAATTTCGTGAATGAGGCTTGAAACACTAATCACTTCGAGGAAGAAATGTCATGAATATCAGTGTGTTGCATCAGTTTGATCAATACCTATAATTGATTACAGCTAAAGTTGTATTAGAGTTATTGTTCGACAGAGAATTTACCGCGGGATACAGACTGTAGTGTTCTTCTAATTAATAGTCATCACCACTACTACCATTACCGCCGCCAACAGAAACAACAACATTACCAACAAAATCAGCGATAGCAACAACAACTATAATAATAACAGACATGTGGACTATGTAAATGTGAAAGTGTCCCTCAGTGGAAACAAACCAGTTGTCACATCAGCTTTAGGCGCTGCACCACGTATAAAGCAGAGTAAGCAGCTAATTTTGTTAGATCAACAACAAACGAGAATAGCTAGATGAGGAGAAATGAATTTCATTGAAATCAAATTGCAGGAAATGGCACGGGGGGAGAGGGGGACACCAATCTTCAGAACCGCCCACGCGTGTCAGCAACTGGTGCCAAACTGAGACACAGAATACAGAAACGCGAACGGTAATTATCAAATGTGGCCTGAACCAGTTGAATTCGCAAAAACGCAAGAAAGCCAAAGAGCAGAAAAACACAAAACATGCGAATCAACTGTTTCCACCCAGCCCGGGAAAAAATTAAAGTTTGTCCCGGCAAGTGTCCACAAGCGATTCCGATTGCATGCCAAATGGAAAACCTATCCGTGTCACGATCGCCGAACTGATCAAGTGGTCGAGGTGATAAGTNGTTTGTGTGTGTGTGTGTGTGTGTGTGTGTGTGTGTGTGTGTGTGTGTGATTCGATGCAGTAGAGAACAAGCTCCCCGGTACAAACAAATACACTGACGAGAACGTTTTTGGAGCCAAACAATTACACGGTTGTGTTTCGATTAAAACCGGTTGCAAAATGAAAACGCATGCATGAGTGACATTCATGCTGTCGCTGACAGTGAGTTGATGTTTCATGGAAAACTGCCCTGGCTATCGGAAGAAAGTGAATACGTGACGAGGGAACTGTTCCCATCTGTCGTTGATCACATCGCAGTACGGTGGAATGGGATAGGGGTTGCGAGGTTTCTTGACGAATCCAATTTCGTCTCACGGTGGTGATCAGCAAAACAGTAAACATAGTGCAGCAAAGCATGTAAAGCAAAATTTACTCGTAATGTTATCTTGTGGTTAGTAAAATTGGATTATTCGAGATCCGATCGCCCAATCCGTCGCCTAACCTTGCTGAATGGTCCAGTACACATGATCTTACTCTCAATCACTCTAAATGTGTAGGCATGCTTTTCGGAATGAAGTTCTAGGGCCAATCTGTTAGAATCCTGTCCTCTGATGAACATACACGATAATACCCTTATCTAGCACATAAATGGTCGGTACCTCGGTGCGATAATCAACCAAAATGTTTGCTTGCCTGACCAACTTGTTTCTATATTTGGAAAGTTGGGAAAATTATTTTACGTCCCAGGCCTGAAAGCTTAATCCGTCCCTCGCCTCTTGAACTGACATTCTATGTTTCACTTGCAATTCACTCCTTTGACTCCACTGGTCCGAAGTCATCTACGTGGACCGGCCAGGATATGTACTTCCGGAGATTTGCTCCGATCCAATACAAGTGAAGTCTCGTGCGTATCCTTTTTGATCGAGCTAGGAGGTTGTGTACTCCGGATAATGTGGAGAATGAGCTTATTCGGCTCACGGAAACCCTAAAGCTCAGTGGTTACCCAGCGAGGTTTATACAAAGGTACAGTGCCCAAGCCGAACCCACGACCCTGGGAATGGCAGCACCAAAATGCGACGTTCTCATTCAACTGTCGTTCAAAGGTGATGATGAGAATCAACTTGTACGAAGACGGCTGGTGGCATCGGTAGCCCGCATATATTTTCCTGAAAATCCGGTCGTTTGNCGTTTGCTTCACCACAAACCGGATTCCGATCCCCCTTTGTGAAATCATGACTCCCGCTATCCACCAAATCACATGTAATCTGTGAATTTCAATGTGGGTGCGGAGCCACCTACGTGGACAGAACAGAAAGGCAGCTGTGCACCCGAGTGGCAGTATAGCATCTACCAGCATGGATTGAACGCGAACGGACCAGCTTCAGGGCTACACAAACAAACAACCAGCCAGCCAGCTCATCAAGTCAGCCGCACAGAACACCTGCATCATGAATTGCTGGCCTACTGTTGGCGACTGGCCACCAAACCGATCGCCGGCATTCTTTCCGGGTCTTTCATGCAACCACGAACGGACGGCTGCTGAGATTTGCAGAGGTCATAGCAATCAAGCACCGAAAGCCCCTGCTTTGTCAGCAAAACGAGGTCTAAATCAGTCTGGCATTGCCCTGGTAATCACGTAAGCGAAAGAGTAAATGGATACCGCGTTAGATTATCAACACTTGTGATATTAAATGAATTTTATTCTGCACTAAGTACCAGTTTAGATGCAGCTAAATGATTCCGGAATGAAATTGTGCTCGTTTTTGCAGTGTTGTGTTCTTTGTTCAAGTTTCATAAATGTTCATGCGAGAGTTTAGCTACCGAAAAGAGAGAATTGTGGACGGATTGAAGCGACAAGATGATAGATCGGGATGAAGTGGATGATGAAGGTCGTCTAGTATTGTACTGGAAAGTTTACCACAAGAGTTGATGTGAGAATCACTGAGTTCTGTGATTAATGAACTGATCAATATCAGTGATGCACAACTGATTATCAGCAAACCGTGACGAATTGTTTTAAAAGGCCGGGAAATACAATAAGGAAGCAATGGAGTAGAATTGCCAAGACGCACTGGTAAGGGAAAGAGGACAGGACTAACTGTGGAGTTCAGCATCGTTTGAGTTTGCATAACTGAAAAGAGAGGTGTCTCAGTTTTCCAATTTCATTCAATTTGGTTCAATTTAATTCGGGGAAATGATTGCGTTAGTTTATAAAACTTTCCGTGCACCCTACCTAACCCGTCTTGTAACCGAAAAGGTACAGGTCGCAAATGAATTACATCAGAAGTTTTGTGTATGAAAAACAGTCTTCGGTGACATTCTCTACTTTGTACTGTTTATGAAATTGTATATTTCATTCCACGTGCCCACCAGTGTACAGTTTAACTGAAATGTTAGCTTAGATATAGATATATATATATACATATATATATATTTACCTGAGTTATACAAATCTAACTCAGAATATCAACCGTTATGTTCTTCTTGGTCCCCCAAACCCATGAACAACCATTTGCATCCGTTACACGTGATGCCCACAGAGTGTGTCCTGTTTTTTTTGCACTACCTAATCCCGTTACCCCTGTGTCCCTTGCTCGTCCAACCGCTTATCGGTCTTCCATGGTGTCCTTATTTAGCCCGATTTCTTCGGTAACCCAGAACGTATCGCTTGGAAACCATGCTGTTTCATATTGGAAATTTTTCTCCGTCCATGGTTTTCACAATTCTGGCGTAATATTGCTTCCCTCTGCTTGGTTCCACTTTGACTATGTGGCTGAAGAAATCGTACAATTGATCTGACGTGAGTTATAATTCACTCATCAAGTTAGATATAGTATATAAATGGACAGTTTTCTGGTTTTCTATAAAAGATGGTTACTGAATAATGAAACACCGGTTGGAACGAATCATTTTTGAAGTATATCTTTGCTTTTAATGTACAATTCATCGGATCGAAGAGTCAACTTTTAAACTGATCTCCCGTATGATATGCGACTCGGTATTTTCGTTCAATCTCCCAGTGGTTAATAGATATACTACTGTACATAAATTTTCAGTAGCTGTGAAGTTACCCGTCACAGAAGAATGAAGATAGTAAAATGTCGTGGATGTGGTTCTGACCCAACAACTTTCAGGACCATGCATACATTGGTCACTCCCAAGGCTCCATTATTGTAATAATAACCGGACGTGGGGTGCGCTTATGTCGCCCGAGGTTTCGGTTGTCGTTGTTGCCAAAGTACTGGTATGGAAACCACCTATTTTGTGGACCTTAACAACTAAATCCGAGACAGAATATTTTAAGATCGGCTCAAGTTCGTTCACCATTGTGCATTCGACCATATAGCAGGATTTGATTTTACACGAGGTAACAATTTTTTTCGCCGGTGAACATTACTTCAATATCCAGGAAATTCCACATTAAATTGGTTGCCTAGTGAAGCACAACCGATATCATATTCCGGTGCGGAACCACACGGTACTGTGTGCAACTACCCCATGTCTGAACTCTGTGCTATAAGGCCAGAACAAGGGCAACATCAATTTTTATGAACGAGATCATTTTTATTTCGTCCGGTCTCTTGTTGCACTAATAATTCCCGTCATTACTGTCCGAGATTTTTCACCACCCCTGGGAGAAGTAAAATTAGATGCGGGGAAGGATGAAAACGCAAAGTGAACAGTTAGCTGAATCAAATTTGATGATCTGTATCAGTCGTCTTTTGATACAATTTTCAGAATTCCTTACCCGTAGCTGGCCAGAGGACATCTCACAACGTTTTGATTTGGAGAACTGTGAATTTGGTGTATGGTTTACACCCAAATAAACTGTATGGTTCAATTAGCGTTTCTATTACCCCAATGGAAGGTTGTGATCCGGCCGAGTAGTTATCTTGCATTGAGTCATCATAGAACCAAGGCCAAATTGAAGGGTTGGCTGACATGCTTGACTGACTAACGATTGGACAAAACGGCGAAGCCCAAATCCAGTGACAGTTGAAACTATTACTGACTATTACTGACCAATTATGTGATCCGTTTTCAGATACCCAGCGGTATTTAAAAAGACCACGTCAAGGCAGATAAATCGACTGGAAAATCGATTGGTTAGAACAAACAGTGAACGTGATAATAGTTGTATGATGACCGATATGCGCATAGGAAGGGGAGGGGCGATGTCTATGACTGAGTGTTTTTGTTTGGTTATGTATTTGATGGCGCATGTGCTCAACCGACCATTTAGGGTTAACTGAGAATCATTTGCAGACGCGAATAATTGAACAATCAATTTGTGCTTCTTTGACTATGCCCTGCAACAATTTGATGGATCACGTTTGACGGGGCAAAATTCACCGCAGAGAAAAGCACTTAGCTGATATCAAAGGATAGCAATCCAGTTTCACTTCACAACTGTTTGAGCTGATTAAAGTGTTAAGGCACCTCCAGTAATAAACATTCATAAATGCAACCCCAGAAGGTGCTAAACACGGGATCTGGTGGGTGCACGGCAAACGAGCCATCATATTGCTCATTTTAGACAACTGATTCGGACAAACAGGTATGCATTCCACCATCCTCGTATCTCTTTCACTGGAGAACAGACCGCTTTGGAAATCTTTGAACGGCAATGGGAGCGGAATAGGTCAATGTTTTTATTTACTATGACTATACCAAAATCGTNTTATTGCAAAAAGGGTCTGTCCTATCGTTTCGGACGAATGATTAAGCTAACTTTAGGCCTCACACGTGGTGCAAGGTTTGAAACGCAAAGGTGATCTACTGATTTGATGTGGACGGGATCCGCCTGACCGCTTAATTCGTGTTGTACCAATCCGGTACCGTGAACCCTGTGTGTGATCGAATCGAACCTGGGTAAACTTACAACAAGTGGCTTGAAACACATCAAACCCTTGCGCACGCTTTGATCTAGTGGCGGGNNNNGGGAATGCGACGAATAACCCCTGAAGCGATTTAGCTGATTGATCCTACGGACCATACTGTAACGATGCTCTTGCCCACGAGATGACGCACACCGCGGAGCGATGCGTTACAGTTTTCTGACAACTGTGACCAATCAAGCAACCCACGTGACGTCGGCAAAGCTCGTACTTGTCACAGCTTGTGGCCTAAAAGCCATAGGCCGATTGTACCAACCAATCAGAAATCGTGTGGCTCAGTCAAAAGCTGAACAACGCCAGAAATATGCAAGCGATTGGTAGAGGTTTGGATGAGTAATGAGTTTGTTTGCATAAATAATTTAATCACCCTGGTTTATTTCACTAAACAAGACTGCTATTCCTGTGGCTTTTTCTTGCGTCTCGGTTACGTGGGATACCCTCGTGCTGGTATCAGGGTGATCCAGTGCTTACGTGGCATCTGTGATTTCCTATCCGGGATTCGTATTTTGTGATTTGTGGTTTGTGATCAGTGCATATTACAACTATTACAAATTGGCATCGCGCGATAGAGCTTCTAACCATTGAACAACTGAACCTGCATGCCAACCAATTCGAGATCGAGGTGTGGGTCGAACGGTTCGAATTGTGGTGCAGTACTCGCAAAGGTGGTGCACAGTGCACCAGTTAGCCCCTATTTTTCTCACTGCTAGCGGCCGTAATTTCTACTCCCTGATGAAAAACCTGGCGTTTCCTGAGGCTCCGACTTAACTACCATACGAGTCTCCAAAATCGTTGCTGCTCAACCACCCGCTGCCCATTGAGTTGCAGACACATGAAAAGGCTGAATTCGATTCATTGATTCGTGTGAAGAATATTTTCTGCCATGAGTTCATTGTGCAACTGAACAAACAAGCATCGCACTGCAACTACGATGATCGGTTGGAGGAACAACTGTGTGGCCGTTTGGTGGCAGGCATAACAAGTTTGACACTCCAACGCAAGTTGCTGGAGAAGAAGGATTTAGCCTTTTAGAAGGCACGGAAGATTTGTGACAAAGGTGACTTTCAGTGAAGCAGTAATCCTAATCCAACGACAGAAAAGGAGATCAATCCGATATCCAGTGTCCAACCCCAGACCGAAGACAAAACATGACGCTTCCGGCGAGGTTTGACATCCAATAATGATTTGATGTGGACGGGGTCCTCATGACCGTTGTTATTCGTGTTATACCATTCCGTTTCCGAGGCCTCTGTGTGCCGTCGGATCAAACCTTGGTGAAATTAAAAAAGGGAATTTGTTGAATATCACACCCTTGCGCAAGCTTTGATCACGTGGTATGAATGTGACGAATAGCCTCTGAAGAGACTTGGCTGTCTGATTCGATGACTATATTTAACCCGGTTTTTTTACAGATAAGCCACATTTAATACTCCTATTGTCACGTGAAAGCCTTGCAAATGATTTCCTCTCATCTACCCAGAACGTTGCCCAACCTTAAAACATACATATAAGGGATGCATCAACGACAATCAACGGATTGTTGATCTGACCGGCTTGGTTGTACTACCATTAATAATTAATACCAATAATAATTTGAACGCACCTGAGAGCGGAAATCAAACAAGTGCTATTATGTAATTAGGCCTGGACAGGTAACTAAACCATAGGATCACATAATGATTAATTTGAACTAACTGTCCTTCGGACTTCGCCTTCAAGCATAATCGCCAATTCATTGATTCAAATATACAATCGGAAGCGGTATACACTTGAGCATTTCCCCTATTAAAGCTCATCAGTAGTGCATATCCACCGTCCCACCGTCCGGGATTTGAACTCTGGACCCATCTCATGGGAGGCTTGCGCGTTACCACTGTGGCAACCAGCGCATATCATGGCTGAACCAAATTTCCAATTCAAACAGTGTTCAGACCCATAACAGATACACAAACCCATCATGATAGGACAGGATATGATATAATTTGTAAGCTTAAAGAGCACCAGGACAGATTGCAGTCTGTTTCAAATCACGTAACATTTCTTAAAGCATTATTTGGAACGATTTTCCCAGAAAACGTCACGATTTTTTAAATAAATCAAGCAAAGAGAATTTTTTAAGACAAGAGATACCATACGTTACTATTTCGGAACAGATGATGAGGAATTTATTAAAAATCTACAACTTGCAGAGAGAACACCAACCAGATAACCTGTGAACGAAAATACCGACGAGAACCTGCTTTCATACGCTAATTCACGTGACTAATTAAAACAAATCCAGTTGACTACAACTAGGAAGAAAGGCAAAACAAAACTCTATCAGTACAGGGAAAAAAGTTAAAAGCCCTTCAAACAGCTGTTTCGACCTGGTTGGGTCTCATCAGTGCAGTGAGCGAATCGATCGACCCCCGACTGAAAATCGTGAATCAGGGACCTCATATGTAGAACGCAAGCATACTATACAATCAGACTACCGGAGCAGGGAGACGGTGGCAGCTGATCACACACACCCATTATCATTTTTTATATACGCGCTCATACATTGTATGTGCATGCCTCATTTACACGACGAATTCATCATATAATCTAGTCCAATACTCCATTCTACCCATACAAACATAAATAAGTTGAATGCCTTAAAGCCCAGCAAGTTTTGAACACATTGCAGATGCTATTAATCAACTCAGACACACACACGCAAACACGAGAAGCCGAAACGGATTTCATTTGTCTTGAGTTGAATTCATGCATCCAGATTGCGTTTTATTACAATGCAGACATAACTGTTCTCATGCGGCCATTTAGTACGAGTGTATTTGATTTGTTTCTTTTTTTAGGTAAACCAGGAAAAACGTGAATCTCCCTGGGGTTGTTAAGTTGGCAGTGGGTGGTTAATATGGAATAGAGACGTTTTCTTTGACCAAGAGAAAATGGCGCAAGGTGCATTTCTCTCATCAGGTTTACTCATCATTGTCACGGACTGATCCATGCCAGAGATCCAGTGGATTGAATCACTGTTTCAAATAGCTTGCTAAGAAAATTATGATCATTTTGTTCAAGGGGGTTCCCAACCCGGACATGGCGCTTGTTCTAACTGTTGCGCTAACCAATTACAAGTACTCGGTAAGTGATATTCATTGTTCACATTTAACTAGCAGTTACCTATGATTAATGGTATGGGATAATTGATATTGATTTGAACTGACTATCCTTCAGACTTGAACTTCACGCGATGGGTCCGGAGTTCAAATCCCAGACGGTGGGACGGTGAAACGGTGATTATGCACTACTGATGAGCTCTAGAGTGAAACCCGGGTCCAGTGATTCAGAGTGTGTGGTTTAATGGAATAACTGAAGATTATTCTTGACGATGAAGTCCGAAGGATAATCAGTTCGAATTAATCAATACTAGATATCCCACACCAATGTTAACAAGGTAACTGTGAGTTAAATGCGAATGATCGCAAGATGTTCTTTTATGTTCAACAACGATTAAAAGTAATCTGAAGTTTGTGAGAAAATAAAAGCAATCCTGGATAAGTCACGTTCTTTCATTATGGCAATTTATTGGTCCGCAGCCACTGTACGTGTACGTTTGGCCTCGTATGGTTCACATCATTTCACTTGTGGTGGAGTTGTGTGCGTCCCACAAGTGGACAACTGTGTTACCTTTGCTAAGATTAGGTTTAAGTGCCCATTTTTTTCTGCAAAACATTGGCAAATATCCATAACTGTTCTCGTGGCAAATCTCACGACAACAACCAATTACAGCATTCTATTTTTGAACGTTATATCTATCTCGCACACAGCATCACTTGTGTACGTCTTGTATTACTGACTACAAGTGCCTCCAACGAGAACACAGAATTTCACTAAATGGTAAAATGATTGTTGAATAGTTGTCAAACAGTATCTCCAGGCTTCGAGTTTCCTTGCAGCATCCATGTAGTGCCGTATTGTCACATTTAATCTGCGTGGGAGTAACCCACGCGGAGGTGCTGATGTGCAACTGGATAATTTCGTGTAGCGGCAGTCGTGTTATAGCATTCTGAAACGAGGAGATACCATAAATTCATAAAACTATTCACAAATAGCTTCGGTGTGACCGAACAAGCTGTGAACTTACCAGAATTCGTGTTTTTTGGAACTATTCCGTGTCACGAAAGTCCTCAAGGCAAGGGATGGCATCCATTTTGGGGGAACGGCTGATTTTAAACAAACCTCTTAATGGAGATGTAGTCATATCATCACAGACTCTGATTTGCTCGCCGTGCCTGTGCCGTGATCTGTAGTGGCTGTGCAAACACCTGCTTCAGCACACAGACACACACACACTGCCAAAACGATGGTTGCAGTCAAATTGCTGTTATCTATACCTTTTCCCATCAAGCTTTAGCCAAAACCCGCAATCCTTTAGCCTCGACCCGCAATCCTTTAGCCAAAACCCACAAACCTTTAGCCAAAACCCACAATTTTTTAGCTTTGACCTACATTCCTTTAGCCAAAACCCGCAATGCTTTAGCCACGACCCGCAGTCCT
>UZAN01040305.1:3360-16426 GCA_900618425.1 Echinostoma caproni
ATCACGTTGACAGACTCTACCATTAGCTCGTCGATGGTCAACACTAAATCCAGTATGGACGGCGACTGTAGGTTTCCAAACCTCGTGGCCACCTTCACATGGTTGTATAGTGGATGCGAGTCAATCAGCCGCTTGAATTGATGTTCGAAAAATGGACGGATGGTTGCTGATTTGTTGAGATTGGGGCAGTTGCGATCACCCATAAGGGGAACATGGGTAAATCCGAATGTGTCGGTTTTCTGTGAACCCTGGTGGTGGATTTGCGTGAGTCGTTCACCCTGAGGTGACATTCTAGAAAAGTGATGACTCTGTTCACATCCTCTGATTCCATTGTGAAATTGATGGGGCTGCACTGTTTGTTGAGACAATCAAGAAACGCATGTGTTTGTTGTGACTTAATGATAACAAAAGTATCGTCTACGTATCTTACGTACAAACGTGGTGGCATATAAAAACTGAGGAGTGCATTTGATTCGATTGAATGTGAGAAGAGGTTGGCTACACTGGGAGAGATGGGCGATCCCATGGCAACACCATTGGTTTGTCTGTAAAAGTCGTGTTTGAAAGTAAATAAAGTTGACATTAGAGAAATTTCTACACCAGCAATAATTTCTGATGGGGCTAAAGAAGTTTGTTCTCATAGTGTGACATCAGATATCAGCAAAGAATGTAGAAAATCTAAACTCTTTTATGGGAACACTTATGTACAGAGAAATCTCATCAAAACTGACTGCAACCTCGTCACTTTCAAGTTAAATGTTTTGCAAAATACGAGCGAACTCAAATGCATCGTTGATGTGACTATTTTCTTGATACGGTTTTAAGAGATCACTGAGGTATTTTGCTAATTTATAAGTTCCACACGGTGTGTAGTCAACTTTGGGGGGTGAATGGGTCTGGTTTATGTATTTTTGGTAGACCGTAAAATTCTCCCGGTCTATTCGTTTTGGGTGCTGATGAGTTTGTCTTTCAAGCTTGATGAGTATTTGTTTGCACAAGCTTATGTTTTGTTGAGAGTGGCATTCACCTTTTTGTCTTCAATTCTTTCATATGGTCCCTTATTAAGGTGTTCCAAAACTTGATTCGTAATCTGTTTTATGTAGGTTGACCGTGACGTTCTCCTTGTCAGCTTTTGTGATGTAAATTGAAGACTCTCGTTTGAAGGTTGTTAGTGCTTTTCTTTCTTCTGATGTTACTTTTGGAGCAATCGGTTGTTGGTTCTTGAGAATGTTACCTATCCTCAAATGTGCTTGGTTGGCGTCGTTTTGTGGAATTTTGGATAAGGCCTGTTCTAGAGCGAGGATAACTTCTTCTACCATCAAGGGTTTTCTGTGAAGGTTGAAGTTGAGACCCCTTTGGAGTAGCCGTAATTCAATGGGTGTAAGAACTCTGTTTGATAGGTTTTTAACGAGATTCTCCGGATTCATACCCAGTCGTTGTCGAGAGTTCATTTTCTGTTTTCTTCCGGTTGTTGTTTCCTTCATCAGTTTTGAAAACTTGTGTTTTTGTCGAGACTGGCATGATTCGAAAGCATGTGCCCTTCTTTGTTCGATTATCCTTGTAACATTATGAAGACTGGGGTTTGGCAACACAAGATTCAAGTAATCATTCAGATTTCCAATTTTGAAACATAGTGAGTATATGATTACAGTACAATCGTGAATGCGTTGTCAAAGCCCAATTGTTGTGGTTGGTTTTAAGTCCTAATATGGCTTAGTTTTTGTGACTCATCTATATCGGTTCTTGCAGTCCAATGCCATCGACACTAAACCAATTATTCAACGTTATTCCATCGAGTTCGAATATGGGAGGTTTTCATTAGGGTTATTGTTCCCATTATTTTTGCTCTCAACTTAACCTCTTCGGTTTTAGAAAGATTAAAAGTAAAGTTTCGTACCCGGAGAGCAAAATCACTCGCGGTCTAGAATGTGCTTAAACCCTTAGCTTCATTGTATGCCGATATTGGCCGGAAAAATTACTTCATTCCTCTATTTTTATTCCAATACCGATACAACCCGCTTCCGTCTGACAAGACTGACACAATCCCGTCATGTACCGTAGCACGTAGTTCGGATTCCGGGACAAACACCAATGACAGTAGCATTGCAGCCGCACTGGAGAATATGGAGGCCTCTCTACTCCAAACACTTTCGACCATGGAAGGTCCAAAGTTGCTTCCACCGCTGAATGAACCGGACTGGTTGGCACGATATTATGCTCAACCGCGTTCGGAGACAGAACTATCCGAGTTAGGTGACATCTCAGGACAGATCAACCTGTGCACTCGTTCCTCTCTATCGGGTGCTCTGATGACCACGTTGCCGGAATCGGGGTTCACTGGGCTCAGTTCACGAGTGCCTCCGCGAACTGCTGTCCCAGCGCGACCGCCCACCTCACGTCCAATGGATGCATCTGTACGATCTCGTTGGCGCAATCGATCCGGTGATGTGATCAGACCGATGAGTTTGGTTGGTGACACAACAGATGCGCCAGTGTACATTGAAGGAGGTAAGTGTTTTGTGCAGTTCACAACTCCAACTAAATCTAGATGTTTTGGATTTAACTACTGCCTTATCAAGTGGTGTTCGTGATCATGTGATACGTCTGCAGTTGTCATATGGACTCAGTGACGCAAATGCGCCATGAGAATGAATAGATTGATCAATCAGTCAATAAGTTAACACTCGTCAGTTAACAAATAGCGAAATGGATCAGTAACAGCGCTCATCAATGCATCAGCCAAACGATCTGTACTGAACTTCTGTAGACCATCGTCCCGTGTTA
Source organism: Echinostoma caproni (assembly GCA_900618425.1). Classification (NCBI taxonomy): domain Eukaryota; kingdom Metazoa; phylum Platyhelminthes; class Trematoda; order Plagiorchiida; family Echinostomatidae; genus Echinostoma; species Echinostoma caproni. The sequence goes on from UZAN01040305.1 coordinate 6,145, forward strand.
AATTGGAAGCAGGCTTATTGTATTCAGCGTTTTCACTCGAATCAAGTGATTCGAGAAATCAATCTGCTTACTTCTTTTTGAATCAATTATTTCACCATTCTAGTCATTCGTGCAAATGAGTAAATCAGTTTCGGTTCGGGAATACTGAATGTACAAAACTGAGGGCCATTTTGATGCACTCTTGATTTTTTTGACCTCGGACGAATGAGAAATCGACATGACTGCAATGCAATTCACCGCACTGACATGACCATTATGTCGGGTATGAATCCGCACGATATGGTTCGCACAGTTCAACTTGCTGTGTGTGCATTTGAGTGCTTAGTTATTTTCACATGAAGTTACAACGTAAGAAATAATAACTCACTTAGTGTGATGTTCACACTTTGTACGAAAGGTGCCGTAGTCGAATGAATGTTACTGGGGAAGAGAGCGAAGAAGGTGAAAGGGATAAATTGGTTAATGTGGTCAAGCAAAAAGATTTGAATTGACCGTTGCAAAGCAGTCATAACGTGATACACAAGCATGCTCACGCATACGCACGCACTAGCTTCCAGTCGACTTCTAAAGTTAGCTTCTGAGATCATTAGCAGGAAAACGTGTTTCGTGCTTCTACCCATATTTTGTATGGTGGACCTAACTCCGAGTTTCTTGCGTAATCATCGTTCCTCTGTTGACAGGAGACGCTCTGGATNCACCAATCTTGTATGCATTGCGAGTTTGGCAGCGATCAGTGAATTGCGATTCACCGTATTTCGCTGTACCATCGTACAGCGATGATGATGCTGAGCCTGATCTTCTGTTCTTTTCCAATGATCTACGTGTATTATCGACAATATGAGTAGATGTTCGGGGTTCGATACATCGAGACCAAGTCTCCTCTTATTCGGCGATACTGAGTGAAGTATATATCCTCAATGATTGCATTCTTTCCGCATAAGTATTGTGATACAGTCCCACGATCATCTTGTTAACCGTCCTTTGTGACAATGCTTTGATTGACCCCTTTCTCCTTCCTGGAACTTGAATCTGTCTATATAGTAAAAGGAAGTAGAAATGAAAGAGAGAAAGAGAAGAGAATAGATTGTAGTATGTAGCCTTTCGGGTTGGCGGTAGTCACCGTCCCGGCAGAAAACTCTCACAATATTCCATGCTCGTTCCGTGATTTCTATGTTCTGTACATTCATAAGGGTTGCTTTATCGGCTCCGGTCCGTTTGATGCAAGCGCCAGATGCGGTTTTTACGTATTCCATGCAATTTGTTTTTTTATCCCTAGCTGTTTGCCCTTTTATCTCCCGGTTATTTTGACAGGCTACATCATGAAAAACTGAATTCACTTACAGTATGAAGCAGTTAAAATGGGTTCAAAAGCTCTTCACAGTCATCAAATCCGGTTCCACATTTTTTTCGGTTTTGTTTACTATTCTCTGATGATCCAGATACCTATCGGTTACCCTGGACGACATAGAAGGGTTTGTCTGGGGACCTCACCCGAAACCCTTAATCGTTTGGATCCGACTAGCATTGACCTTATAATGGCAATTCGCATTTGTCACGACAAGCTTTTGCATAGTGTTACGAGAAACCTAAAGATCAATTCAGGAATTCATCACGCTCTCTTTTTATCACCGCTGCTTGCCTGAAACTAACTCAGTTGAAAATAAATTAACCATCCCCTGATCTGCAGCTTGGTAGATTGCAGGTATGGTTAGATCGGTGTATCCCAGCACAGTGTTGGGCTTTTTTCTATATAATATAGTGTAGTACGATCGAGCTTATGATTACATGAAGCTGGTTTCGTGACGATAATAAACTTGATACGGACTGATAAAACGTGTCCTCTATCCCGCCATCACATTAGACGTTCTCAGTCACATTATGTACATATTTTGTATTATGGTATACACTCTGTGACAAAATTATTGCAACTCTCCCGCTTTATTTTGGGATTATCTCTGCTCGAGCATCAACGGTCATCACCTTTTTTGAGAACCGAGATAGCAACTAAATGAAACGCCGGAATACGAAATTTCCCCAAATTACCTTTTATTTTATATATCAATAAGAAAAAACAATTTTCGCCACGATAAAATTATTAAAGTTACTTTAATTCTCTGAAACTTCGAATCATGTTCGTGCTAATATTATATCATTCTTTTATCAACGATTCCTCTTATTGGTGCACTAAGGTATAAACTCTGGAGCGTCGGTGCATATTTCAGTAAGAATAACCCAAATCGTCAGCACCAGAATTTTGTACCTCACGTAGCATGGCGATTTCAGCTAGACTGCTACTCGAGAAAACATCTCATACAATCAGGGTCTTTCGATCGGTAATTCGCCGAATGAAGTACCGTTCTTCTTTCCACAGATCATACCTGTTGTGGTTGCACGCATCGAATCCATCCTATTAAATTTATTTTCGTCGCTAAACGTGATAACATTCTGTTCGTTATTCGAATTTACATGATTTCCAGGTCACAGTAACAGCTTCTCTATTTGTAAAGTAGTAGGAACTGTGCAAGTTTTCAGGGTTTTTTTCATCTATGGGACTGTTTTAAGTGTCGCGTTTATCATTCGCCTCGAAACAATCGATTTAAGCATCGTTTTGATCTCCGCATGGATTTTGAGGCACTGCGTAGCACTATGCATTTATTTATCCTTCTTCGAGAGCGTCCAATCCGCTTACGACTGGCTTTTGGCTGTTTCCACATAAATTTCGTGCCACAGTGTGATCGGGACTTATTACACGGTCTGTCTGTGTGCTAACCTTGATCTTACGACAGACATCACATCCGGATTTCTCTGTTGTCCCATCGCACCGTGGTTAGCAATCACTTGTCGTTACCTAATTGGATGTCTTTGTTCCTTCAAAGTCATTGAGAGTGGTGTAAGCATATGACCACCGTCACCACGGTGTCACATGACCGTCGCGAACACCAATCCGTCGACCGCTGACTCACCACAGTTGCTATGCCGAAGTACAAACTCAGAATGACTATCACACCTGTTTTCAAGCCGAGTTGGGTGTGCGCAAACCTTGGACAGTGCGATATCTTTGTCGCGGTTAAAATTCTGTTTTTCGTTATATTTGTGTAAAATAAAGGGTATATTAGTAAAATTTTGTATTTCCGCCTTCCATTCGTTTTCTGTCTACACCTTTTTCAGTTTAAGATGTCCGAACTTCAATGTCTGAATGTCATTTTAAGATGTCGCAATGTCAATTTAAGTTGTCCGAGTATCAATTTAAGATGTCATGTTGCTATGTGGATGGTACTTTGCACAATACGGAGTGAAAACGTTCGATGGGGCCCCTGGTTAGCCAGATCCGAAAATATCGTCCCACGCTCAACAAAAATATGCACCGACGGTGATCTTGTCTGCTTGTTTGCTCACACAGACTGGACAATGCAACCCACAATTCAGTCAGATCTATACCACCATGTGCAAACCGACACAGGCTTGGTTGAATACGAAACAAAAGGAGTACTTTAAGGTTTGGCGGGGTCTTTCACACGATGACCACATTTCCCACGTGACCAAGCAAACGAGCAATTTTCGGGGGCCGTAGATCAGTATACAGGTAGGACGCACATGGATCTGGCTAACCAGGGGTCCCATCGAACGTTTTCACTCTGAACTGTGCAAGGTACTATCCCCATAGCAACATGACATCTTAAATTGATACGCGGACATCTTAAATTCATATTGTGACGTCTTAAATGATATTCGGACATCTTTAACTGAAAAAGGTATAGATTCTCAAAAACAGTGATGATCTTTTATGCGGGAGCGAAGATAATTCCAAAATCGAGAGGGAGAGGGAGTGCAATGCTTTTGTTGATGGGTCTATTTCACGCTCATCTGAGCTCAAACTGTATGCAAAACTAGTCAATACGTGACACTCATTAAAACAAAGGAGTTATTTCCAAATCTTCCTGTAGGTTGAATACCGCCAGGTGACCCGTGCTAAATAATTTGAATTGCTCTGGGAAACTGACCTCCTGAGTTTCGGATAGTCCAAGCCTGATTTGCAAAGTATCGGGGTGGTGAGTGAAAATGACAATCCATTGCGTTCTGGTAACCAATCGGTTAGACCATACGCCTTTCGATTGTGGTTTGTACGTTTAAGGTACCCAGTACACCGTATCGCTCAGTCAATGTGGTGACTGTTGAGATCAAACATTTCTGGGGTCCATTCGTGCCATTCATCTTGAGAGGTTTTGAATTAGGCTTTCTAAGCTCCACTTGCAGATTTTGCTGGTTGTGACTGATCGACCTATAGCTATAGCTTCTACTTTCTGTTTTAAGCGCTTTTCTCATGCATGAGGAATCTTTGTCTTCATAAATATCTCTGGCCATGGAAATACGAGAATGGGACAACGCCGATTTCGAATCAGTGAAGATTCCATTTCCGAACAACATAAACCGCTCACAGACCTAGACGTTCAAGTTGGGATGACCCAGTCCTTTAGTAAGCCTCCGGGGTCAAAATTTTTACACCAGGCAGGTCGTTCAACACGACGCAATTTGGTCCGTTCAGTTGAAATTACTGCATACCTGGATGGCAAATTTTCACTGCAAATGCTCCGCTAATGGACATCTACACTGGAAATCCGATTCTGTCATCTTACCGTTACTATAAGATGTAGACACCATTGATCAGAGATTTCAAGTATTTTGATATTCTCGGCTCTAAGTGGCCATGTTTGGCAACCGCACATAAGGACAGAACGAACGGTGGTTCCATAGGCGCTGACCTGGGTTTTCAGGCTTAATTTGCACGGTTCCATGGACGTTTTTATAGCTTCAGAAGGGCCGTTCTAGCAGCACCTTCGCGAATGTACATTTTGTCTGTCTTCTGCAGGGTTAAAATACAGACAATCACGTTTTCAGTGGTCTGTCATTTCCACTTTTTTCTGACACTGTTATTCCTTTGATCCCATATTGCTCCTCTGGTACTTCTCCTGGTCTGGTCTTCACGCATGTATGCCGTGGTGTCACACATCTAGCACTCCCCCACACTGAACTACTCAATAAATGGTGTGACTGATATGTGGTTTCGTGGGAGGTACTGTTACTTGAAATACAGAATTATAAATGATCTGTGCCAGACAATTGTATTTTAGTGGGTGAGATATGACAGGCTACGTAATATAGTACACTACAACGGTTTATTCCGAGTTAGTTCTGCAAGTTTCCAGAACACCCAGTTAAACGCCTGTTTGGTCAGTCTTTTCGATCCGCACTATTCCTTTATGTAATCAGCCGATTCTGTTTCTTCTTTATTATCAATCTGCATTCGATTGACGAAGCTTGTTGAAGATCTCTCCGTATTCCATTTTTTTATTTGTTTATTAGTCAAATCGGGAGTTCAATGTTTCACTGAAGTGATCCAGGTAATTTGGTGACTTGTACTATGGGTTTTTCAATTTAAGATGTCCGAGTGTCAATTTAAGATGTCATGTTGTTATGTGATTAGTACGATAGTGTGATTGCCCCATCGTTTCGCATTGTCCTGTACTTATTGTGATGACCTTGTTTTCACGTACAGTCCATCCGTGTGGTGAAGGCACGTATGCTGTGCAGTCGAAGTTCACTGGGCCTGCTAAAGACTAGCGGCTGTAAACAAGGTGTCGTTTCTCGCTCGGGTTAGCTGGGCAAGCACCAAATCCCTTGTTGCGGCGTGACAATCCGGCCGATCGATAAACGAACCCGATCGATCGTGTAATCTTCAGACCGGCATAGGCGGCTGATAAGCACTGATTTTGATGCTGCTTAAGTGTCGGTAGGGAATCACCATAGGAGAAACAGTTTTGGAACGATGCGCCATGTGTGAAGTTCGAAATGGAAAAAGTTTAGGCGCTGACGACACGGGTCAATGTTTGACTTGTCTAAGATACATGTACTGTCTAGTAGAACCGTTTATTCCCGAAAACTGAAAAGGATCGAAGAGATAAAGTATTCCTACTGTTGCTCTTCCGAAGATCGAAGAAAACTATCTTCGCCGTGTTTTGCTATGTAAGCAGCAGGATGGAAAGCATAATGAACAGCTTTTATCGAAATAAATATGCATTTTTCCATAATTGATTCTGTGACATCCTAAATTGATATTCGGACATCTTAAGTTGAAAAAGGTATAGTCAATCCTAATTGGGTTCCGTGTATTGTGAACCTAAAAGCAATGCTTGTGTCAAAATCCGAAGATATTTAATTCTTACTTGTGACCAACTTTTTTTATTCTCGGTGGATTCAGTCGTCTGCATGTCCCTTTTCAGAACGTTTTTCTGTCGCGTTAGAGTCGTGGTCTTATAATTGGCTGTTCGCAAGTGTCTATGTCAAGGTTTTTTGTTGCTACTGAAGCAGCAAAGAAACGCTTCCGCTGGGGCTCTTTCTCTATCTTTGCATGCCTGCAGGGTGTTTGATCTATTTGGAGCATTATGTGGGAGCATAACTTTGGGCGCTCAACGCTGAAGCGGGGAACTTGTTTTGCACAGATCACACGCCTAAGTCAATCTGACGTTTTCAAAGGAAGCAGGCTTTTCTCATATTCACTGGGCACTTCATATCGTTGCTGGTGCTAGGATGTGGAATGTTCCTTGTTCCCCCACTGTGATTATTCCTCTAGCTAGATACACGTCCAACTAATGTACTTGTACAAAAAGTAATTTGTCTATGTTTTGTAACAATACATACCTTTTAAATTTCACACTACTACTGTCGGATTCGAGGGTCCCGAAGAACTCTCGTGAGTGAATGGGGGAAATCCCTAGTGAACTGCTGGTTTTCATCATCGTTGGGTTCGCCCCGTCAGCTGTTCATCACATACTGATGTGTAATAAAAAAATCTGTTTTATACAAGGATAGGTCTCGGTTGTTTTAGTAACTACCTTGTTAATTAGCACAACCATTTCTGGTTCGAAGATTTCACATCTCACAAAGTCCTCTCGTTTATAGTTTTTTTTTTCGGTGTTCAGTAGCAAAATGCAGTGATAGTTCAGTTTTGCGTCACATCCGCAGTACTATTTTGTTAATTATTTTATTGTTACTCGAACTTCCATTGTAAGTTTTTCATTTGGTTTATGTCATTTCGGCTACAGGTTTTTTGTTTGAAATTCGTGTTTCACTTTCGTGCCTGTAGTTACCTTCATACGTGCTGGCAGATACCGTTCGATTGCCGACTTGGGGGTTGCCCATTTTTATTAATCGTAATTATTTTCTACGGAATGCAATATATCGTATCGCATTAGATAGCCGTAAGATAATCTCTCCGATGTTTTACTCTGCATCATCGTGTACCTCAAACGAATGACCTTTTGTTTTTGTCGGTTGAGTATTATTTTTTAGCTGTTGAATTGATAACGATTAGTTTGATGCGAATAGTTTTGCAGACTTGCGTTATATTTCTCGACTAGTATATGACCAATTGGCTTTTTTGGAAAGTTCTTTCCAATCCGCAGTTTTTTTCGTGTTTCCGAAGTAGTGCGAAATTGTATCCTTCAACGGTTACACGTATTGCCCAACTCAGTAAGTAGTTTCTGACCCCTTTTACGCCGTACTCATCGTGAAAGTCAGCGACCAGAGCGAGATCATTCATTCAATTCATTGTGTGGAGGAGGATGTGAAAGTGTCAACTGTTGGAGGAATTTACTTTGTGGGATTACGGTCTGTGGCGTACGAACCACACCGACCCACACACTTTCCTGGTCGTGGTAGTGGTCACCGGCTCGATTGGGCATCTAGGTGTTTTGGGCACCTTGGACGTTTGACCCCGTCCAAAGGCTGTATGATCCGGTAAACTGGTCAGCGTCATCGTCATTGTGCAATGAAATTCAGTAAGGCGAGCTTCGTTGATCACTACCCAATTCAATATACAGAAAGTAAGTACGATTGCGTAAGGGAGATGGGGGATGAACCTATTTTGAAGTGAAAGGTAAATAAAGTGGACCTAAAGTCAGTTGTGTCCACACATCTGTCGGAACATTTTGACTTAATCAGAATGACAGCAAGAACATCATTGCTGTCGGTTCGCTGCCATGTCCTTCAGGGTCTCCAACCAGCCAGTTGCAGTCTTATGAACCCAAACCTGGGGTGTGGGAGATACCCATTTTTTATGGTTCTGAGGTGAATATTACGCATCAGAAGACTCGGATAATGGAGAGGATCTAGTTTAAGAAAGACACAGATTGAACATGGATTGAGATATCTGAGCAGCGGCCCACGTGTCACTAACTATCCGATTGGATGAAGTGGGGGGGGGGCATCACTGTTTTGATTATCTTGCGTTAGAGCTTGATTGTCGGGTACTGGTAGGGGGTTTAACCACTAAGCAGAGAATCATTCGGATTGTCAACCCAAGCCTTTGGTTCCAACAAGAACCCAACTGCAAGCGAACGGGTAAAGCGCAACAAAGGATTAGGAAAGGAAACTGGAATCGGTTTTAACTGTATCTTTTGACCTTTTAGGCGTGATAAAATCTTGTAGCTTGATAAAGCCCTCCTGCGTAGCGCCGTCGCGACATCCGGCTTTCCTTGAAGGGTTTAGTGTATGCTGCAGCAGTTTGGCCAGTTCTACTGTGAAGCAGAAATCTGGCCATTAAGAAAACAGGATAAAGATAAACTGTCGGTGTTTGAACACCGCTGTGTACGCAGCATTGCACGAATCTGGAGAGGCAACCGGACGAGCAATACTGAGGTCAGGTGAAAAGTTTTAGGCAACCGCGGTTGCCCATTGGAGCAAGTGGTCGGACTCCATAGATTACGCTGGTTGGGGCATGTGTTATGCTTGTCACCAAATTGGTTGCCACGGCGAGCAATAGTTGCCGAGGCAGGTAGTGAGTGGAAAAAGGTGGTGGTCAAGCTACAACCTGACATGAGGGTATGGAAACCCTAATCAGGAGTCTCGGTCACCTAGGTTCCGTTAGGCTCTCGGGATGGTCGTAACCGAGGTTTAGAGACACTGAGTGATATGCCTGAGCGTCGTTAGACAATGGCGTTCGTGCATCCTTTCAATTTCTGTGCAACATTAGTCCACTGGACGTTTTTCTCTTCCATCTTACATGCAACCTTCCTGTTTTCCTCCTATTGTTCACCGAAATGAGCAGCCAAAAGACAGCAACCAAAAGCGTCACACGGAAATGAATGCCTAAAGGTTGTTTAAACTGAACTGAACTGCGTAGCTCGTTGGGTTAGCGAGGTGGGTAAGCCATCTTACCGTCTCAAGGTGCAGTTTCTTGATGGATCCATCGATCTGATTATGTGATGTGTAAGCTCGTCACCGGTCGTTCTCGCGTGCGTCTGATCAGATGTCCTATCCTAACAGCTTAAAGCGACTTAAAGCGACAAATCTCTACTTTGTGACACGCGAGCAATATACGGTCAACTTATCTTCTCAATTATTTTTGAATCCTCTGGTCACCGAATGCTTTTGTGTTTGACCTATAATATCTACATTCCCTGGCCTACTTTTGTGATGAGGATTTCTTTTGTAGCAAACTTCAGTGAACCGCGAAAAATGTTGGGTTTTAAAATTATTCCGTCTGTTTCCGCTACTGTGCCTGTTAGGTAAGACAGAGATGATCAGTGGTAGTATGATTTGGACGATCACATTTGAATCGCTTTTCTCGATTTACACCACCATGGTGCACTCTGAGACGTTTTAACTGTATTCCGACCGAATTGGAAATTTCGATACCAAGAGAAGAAAAGTGACTGTTCGAGACAATAAACTAGGGACCAAGAAGGCTCACCGTGACCCGGATTCTCAACTACTCTAGCATTTTTGAGAAGTATGAAACACGGAGGTACTGCACACTATGTGATTATACTCATGCTTTTAGAGTTTTTCACTGGATAATTTGTAATCAATACCCAGTTTTCAATTCTTGTGCTTCCATACGTACCACAAGATGGTTATCGATATTGAACAGAAAATTATCGATGTATATTAGTGAGTTTGCTATTGGATTAAAATTTAAACTTTGCGCGCAAATTTCGACCGAGAGACTCACTTCTTTCACCCCACGTGCGCCGGCATGAACTCAGGCTCTCTGTCAAATCAGCAAAATCAAACGTGATTGTAACTCGGGAGCTAGTTTAGATCTCCTCCCGCACACATACACTCAGAACTTTTTAAACAAAAAGAAATGTGAAGAATAATTTCATTCGGGTCTGAAATGATCGATCATTTTGGAGCAGTTGGTCATCGTACACTATGAGGCGGTAGGAGGAGTGTTTCAAGCGGATCAATGCATTTTGAATCAATGATATGTTCTACTTTGATA
>UZAN01040305.1:17432-32602 GCA_900618425.1 Echinostoma caproni
TGAAAAAAATCAATGCATCCATGGGATATCGTTCTATTGCAGTCATTCACAGTCGCGGAAAAAGAGATAGTCACGTGAGCTAATGACAACGCCGGTTAGAAGCAGTTAACGCAGTCACCCAACACCAGTTTCAGAGAATCTGACCATCAGTCTGCATTTCTTCGAATGTGTTTGTTTTTCACTTGTCCCGTTGTATTTGTTTCTCTCCGCAGTCACACGTAATCATTCTCCTCGTATCTGTATAACTAAAATAGTTTAGTTAAAATGGACAGTGACATTTAGTCCATCGAAAAGTCTAGTACACCATTTCACGTTATAGCTGCTGTTGGTGGGTATACCTAGCTCAACGTTCGCCTTTCTTGATCAGTCTTCTCTTTTACATATGCAAAACTTTCGATTCTTGTCGATTCACTTCTTTTAACTCATGTTTTGTTTTCGTTTTCATCTCCATCAACTCCTCCCTATCCATTCAGGAAGCTATCAGGATTCTAGCTTCGGTGGGTCTTTGTCTAGCTTGACTGGACGCAGCGTCGACGATGTCGCTTCGTGTATCGCGGACGCAATGCAGGTAATGCCATTGGTTCGTAAATACCCTTTATGACATCGCTGGAGAGGAATGAATGACGTATTTAATTCACCACTTATTCTTAGTGGGTGTTAAGGACCATTTTTGGTAGGTTGAAAAACGAACTGTGACATTCTTTTCATCCGGGGTGTTCAATAGACCTTTGATCCAGATTTTGAACTTCGATGGCTATCAAAATTCACATGGAGCTATGTACCATCCTGGATCACACTTGAGTTGTCGCACTTAAGCGGGTCGTTGTTGATAAACAAATGCACGTATAATGTTTGACTCCAAGATGTCCTGAATATTCCAACTCATTACGGGGATATGGGCTTTCAAGTTAAAGCTACCTATTTAGACTAAAATGTCAATCAGAAATGTGTTGCCAGTTTCATGTGTTCTGTTTTTAATAGCATTCGATTATTGGGTTTTATCAGTTTACTTGTTCCTTTATCGGTTCCAGATGTTTGCCGGGTATAGTCGTGACGACCTGTCTATCATAATACAAGGCTTGTTTATTCCAATAACGCTGGACCGGTTGGGTGTCTTTCAAAGCGATGTTTTCGGGCGCAGGCTTCTTAGTGATAGTCTGTTATCAAACGTGAAGAGTTAACTGTGTTTTTGCACGATGTCTGCTTCATGAACTCGACCTCGCTTACGCACGCGAATTCACATGTGCTCCTGTGAGTATATCTCTATCTGTGTGCGTGTACGATCTTTTGTGTGTGTGTGGCTGTAGGACATCTTACTCGCTAGAGTCCCCCTGGGTTAGGGTGCACTAAACATCCCTGAGGTATAAACCGAGTCTCAAGAACGTAAGATACAACAGACTTGACACCGACTCCCAGTAAATCGTGGTCTTCCCAAATTACTCAGTTGCTTTTCAGGTCAGAGTTCGACTGTGAATCCAGCAGGGAATCTACCAGGGCTATGGCTTGGACAGCCTAGTCGTATCGCGTCAACCAATAAATCCCGCTGCAGCGCGTTAGTTATACTTCCCAAACTTTCCTATTCCCTCAGTAACAACGAGAAATTTCCACCAATTCTTGCATATTTTTAACACATCAAAATCATTGACATTCTGCAGAAGAAGTGTGCGCTCCCATTCTGCGCTTTAACCCAATCTGTCCGTTCCCTACGGTTGGGAAGTTTCACAGTTTTATCCTAAACTCCAGTGTCAACTCATTTCAATAGAACAACTATTATCCCATCACCAAAATAAGTGGAGATCATTAATGCGAAACATTTGTTAGCGCGTCTCGAACGCTAGGCACTCATAAGTAACCATCATCACTAGTTATGCTGCCATAGATTCACCAGTGCTCTACTGGTGTGCATTTACTTATATCTGGTCGTCTCCAATGAACCTTCATGATATCCGCGGGGTTTCTTCTAGGCATTCGACCGTGTGTGGCACGATATTTTCCTAGCATAGTTATCCACATTGAATTTTTTCAAAGAACGGTGATCATTCGTAGTTTCCCTGGCGACCGACCCTTTGCTATCTGGTTTGATGGGGGCTATCTGCGGCATTCACCACGTGTCTGTTGGCATTCCAGCAGATTCCGTGCTCTGCTACATGCTACTCTCATTATCTATTGATAACCTTCTCCCTTCCACTTGCAGTTGCATCCATGCTGTTGAGACCACTTCCCACTGGTGTTATCGTCAAATGGTATCCCTCCCAATCGATCAGATGTTAACACTCCAGTGAACTCTGATCTCGACCGAATAACAACAGCCTGGAGCTTGATCGAGTTGTGCATCATTCATCACTCCCAACACTGTTTGTCTATCTGTTTCTGAGAGCCGCAGTCGCCACTGCTTGACCCTCAGTTTGGGAAGCTTTTCCCGTAGTTTCGTATATTCTGCTTCTTTCTCTCAGTTTCCGCTAGTATCCAATGTTGTCTAACATGCGCCTCCAAAGTGGGTTATCTTTTCTTTACTATTTCACCAATATGTAAGTCTGAAACAGGTCAATTTTGAACACTGTAACCTTATTTGGGATAAAGGCTCATCCACTTCCTGACCCTTCTTAATAGTGTTCAGCTTGGACCCTTTCGTTTCAAGGGTGGTTAAACGCTAATGTACCCCTATTGATATCACTACTATCGCGGTTCTTGTTCCCTTGTAAAACCTGAACACTGACGAGAAAGCAAAACTTGTCGAGTGACAGTCCCTATCCGTTGTACTTTCGACCTGAGCTAACGTTCTTCCGGAAAAACACTACACTGGGCAACGCTCTCTCCGCCTACTACTGCTTTCTCGAAATCCTCAGGTTTTTGTGATGAATCAACAATTTGGTTTTCTGTGTGAATTTCGTCGTGTAATGAGTAAATGAAACGTGAACTGAAAAGCTAAGAAGCACTGGACAGCTGTTTCGATCTGGCTGGGTTTCATCCACAGTGCGAATCCATCGACCCATTGGGGATCAAAACCGGGACAAGCAGAATACACGCATACACGGCTGTTCCACGTCACTCTCCTTTTATGCACAATAGACTTCAATTTGAGGATTTCTCCCTTCTGTAGTTCGCGTTCACTTCATCACCATTGAAACAGTCGTGTTTGGGCTGTGCTTAGAGTCGGGGAATCACTGACAGTGGTTCTGACCTGCAGTAAGCTGTCACGAGCCAACTTAGATAATCCAATTAGTCAGTAAGTCAAATTGATCATCCCGCATTTTCTGGGCTTCAACGGCAGTGGATTCAATGGTGCTGCTGAACGACTGACGATTCGTAGCAGGAATGCAACTGCTATACGGAGAAGGGCTCAAAGTAGTGAGTGATATATCACATCTTCATAAATAAAACAAATCGAGGCATAGAAACTCTATTCAGATCCAGCTCCCTCCACATTCTCAAGCCTACCGCAACTTTGTTCCCTGGAGACTCACTTCAATTCCGACCCTATATACTATTTTAGGGTTCCGCTCGTCAGCAACGCAACTTCTGAGCCAATTAGACGAAAACTATCTCCAGGGTTGTGTATTAACAGCAAATATTGACTGTTGTAGCTTTCTGGGGTATTCCTGCGTGTTAACTAAGCGTAAATTTGACATACTCCTAATTGTCTTTCTCAAACCTTTCCACCTGTTTCCTTCAGGATGAGGAACCAAATTGGTGTTACCATCGTTCGAATTTAGATACGTTGTCGTCAGCCACAACTGTACTCCCACCTGCGCAATGCTCGGATTTGTCACAGATGGGTGGTCGTACTGCCGCTCCGGTTCCGTCTGGCCGACCGATAGAGTTGGCCATACATTCTGCCCTGTCTGAGGCCGATTTCCCCAGTCAGAATGTATCACCCTCTTTGACAAATCCATCAAAATCTCAATGGTCCGTTGACGAGGTATCGGCACCGGTGGACACATTTGTGACCCCGGCGTCGCCTCTCAACGATTCCAAACCACCCGGCGATGCTATTCAAGTAACGGACGCTGTTCTGGATCCCACTGGTTCAAATAAACCCACCACTTTAGCTGTTAAAACTGCTCCGAAAGGATCTAGGTCAAAAAGGTCTAGGCGAGCCAAAGCAAGAGCACACAAATCCGGTGCTTTGAGTGCAACAGAAGGTCCCGGTGATGAACAGAATGTGATCTGTTTCAAAAAGTATCACTCGGCCATGGCCAGCCCCTGTGTTTCCGGTACGGATAGTTTGAGTTCTTCTCCCGCCGTTGCCGACCTAATAATTGATCGACCGCGTAACGAACCCCGTCACCTTCGCGACGACACAGCTGTGTCTGTTTCTCCAACTGTAGATCCTGGTTCTGATGCGGCGAACTCACAAAATCCTTTAAACCAGCAAACATTGTGTAATCCTGATCAGCTAGCATCAAGTAAACAGGAATCAAGTATATCGCCTAGAGACGAAACATTGATCTCTATGGAAGGATCCACGGAACAACAACTGACCTTGACCGATGAGCCAGATAATGTACGGTCAGAGCCAACCGAACAGCAGGTATCGGGGGAATATTCAAACCAGGACAGTGAAGAGTGCCATGTCGAAAATCCACCGAACGAGGATCAACAGTCCAATCAAACAGACCACGAATGCAATTCTGAATATCCCAGTGAATGTTAAACAAAGAAAGCGAATCGGTTCAATAAAGGTAAGTCCTCATCACCTCTCTCTCGAGGTTCTATCGTCTACCATTATTATGATTTGATTGTAAGTGCGGGAATGTCACAACCGATTTTTTCCATCTTTCCTGCTTTTTGTCTTCAGCATTATAATTTGGGATCTGTCATCCTACGTTGTCGTTGAGCACGTGCCCAGGTAGCATTCACATATTTTTTGTTATCGTTGCCGAAATGTTATTCGACATTTGTTAATTGTATCTCACGGGTTTTCTATATCATTCATGTAAAAATGTTTGAATTTGCATAGAAACCTGTGACTACGAGAATCATTGTCGTTCGTTGTGCCATGTGAAGTTTATCGATCCAGTGACGAAGATGCAGCATACCACGATAAGTACAGGGTGTCTCCGTTAGGTAAACGGGAAGCGATTCCAGGAAGTAGACATGTATTCAACAGTTTTGGACATGTGTGGAAAATGCTTTATCCGTGAATACGTAGACGAAATTCAGTAGGGTCGAAGTTCATTTAATCCCAGTCTTTTTTATGACTTCTGCAAAGGTTTCATTATGTTGGAAAATGATCGTCAAAATTTGCTCACTATCATTTTCGTGAAAAAACCTCGCTTAATTGGAAAATTAAATTTGTCCTCACTGGGCACTGGTCTGACTTTAACCTGTTTACATTATGTTGTTTTGAGCTCGATATAATATCGTTTCAACTGTGGAACCACTTGCAATTGCAAGTTTTGAAGCCTCGCTCGCCGACTATTCTCAGCACACAGCAAACGGTTCATGTAACAATGTGTGATTAAGTGACTTGCTTGTGTTATATTATTATGAGAAGTAATTACAAAAAGTAATGTCAGATCACCGACTGAGTATGAGAAGATCAAATAAAGAGAAGCAAGCGAAACACAATTCTGAATAACCGGGCGAGTCGCGTTGACAGTAAAAGGATACTATCCAGACGAACACTCTATCGATCCGACAAGTTGCCGTCATCATCAGTATTTCTATGATTGTTGTAAAAAGGTTGCACATCATTCAGCTGTATTGTTAGTGTCACACTGTTGATTTCGTTTTCAATCTTTTTTGCCCGTTTTTCCTCTCTCTTCTTACTATTTTAGTGTCAGTTATATCGCTGAGTTCCTTGAGCGATCTGCGAATGTCCCGTAATTGGATAGAACCGATCAACCTCACACTTTCATATTTCCGTGATGACTTAGTTCATCGGCACGGATCACACCCCCCGTCAATCATTCACGCTTATTACTGATGACCTGATCTGCCATCGGTCTGGAAACAAAAAGCAGCCTTATTCCGCCTTGTCTCTGTCTGATTCACCGGCAACGCCTGTACAACGAGGGCTTCGGTTCGCACATCCTTCCTAATCGATTCGTCAACCGGTTCCGATCGGCCAACCATGGCGCCATCATTGACATCCTTCAGTCTATCCTGATTCGGTCATCCTTATACCACTTAGTATGTCTAACGGTCTGTTTCCCCATCCGGTGGTATCATGAACTCTTTTTCAGTGTTATTTTCATAGGCTGCTTTACTGGCGATGTTATTCATCGCGTACTCAAGTTCCACCAAGGTTCTTTCACACTCACCTATCACCTGCCAGCCAGCTTGAAATAAACAATCAATCGCCCAGGTTTTGTTTTCACAAATCAAATCACAAATGGTTCTCGTTTACTTTCCTCATTTCCATCACCATCATCACCACTGGTCGCCTAAATGTGCATGCCTGTAGACTGTCTCAGGATTGACAATTCACTGCGCATGTTTGTTCGCGCGTAGCACCAGCTTGGCATTTCATTGGATCAGCCATGGGCCCTGTGAACTCCTCTATATGTGGTCCGCCTGCCTACTACTATTTTGTGCAATTGGATCATCCTATCAGGCAGTCATTCAATCGGACATGCGTTATTCGCTCCTTCGTGTTCACAAAAAGGACAGTCTTTATATATATCTACCTATATATATTTTTCTAAAAGTTTTGACGAACGTTGTAACGATTCTTGATTTCTTTTTCTGTCTGAAATAAAACTACTCATCTATATATATAAATAATTACATAAATACATGCATACTATGCCGAGTGTGTGTTGCCCAAGTGTCGGTTTTTCTGTTTGTTTCTCTCTCTCATCTATCACCAATCAAGTCTCAAGTCAGTACGATCGCTTCATCACTCTATCCCATAAATCCTTCTTCCCTTTCTAAAGGTTTTGCTCTTTTCGATTTGCTCGTATTTTTCTCATCTGTGATTTGAACGCATTTTCCAGATGACGGTTCTCACAAATATGGCCTACTTATCTATCCGGTATCGGGTTATCTCTTCTATTTCACCAATAACGCACGTCTCTGTTTCACATCATAACAGTTTTGGGACATTCATTGTGAGGTTTTCTGTATCCTTTGGATGTGCCTTATTTGATGGCTCACACAATCTGTTTAGACGGTCTCGAAATGAAACATTCCCTGAGATGGTTATAGTCGATCGATTTAATTTGCTATCATTTGCTTCAAGTTGAGGCTTAAACCTTGACCTTCGTGGGAGGCTTCTCCGCTGTGGCGCTGATTATTATCCTCATTCTGTTATGGAATCGGGCGTTTTGCTATTCCCAGGCTTTAGTTTACTAGTTTTAATCATCGAACTGTAGGCCCCCATGACCGTGAGGTTCATCCATCCAACTGTTCACCACTTTACGGTCTTTATTCGAAGAGATAGAAGAATGCTGGTGTTCACAGAAAGTCTCCTTGACTCGAATGTCCCCTCCAATAACTTACTCTGTTTCTAGTTGTTATCAACTCAATGATTGGAGTTTTCATTTATGCGTGATGTGTTGCAAACTGGCCACCGTCTACCGCACATCGAAGAATTCCATTCTGAATGGGTTACAGAACGTGGGGTGAAGGAAACATAAATGAATTTCGTGTCACTGTGTGACTTCAACTCCGACTGACGTGCTTCGCATGGCACCATGTAGACTCCCTCCACGTACGATGTTTACCGAGGCAGATAGCGATTGAACGAGGGCAAAATCTAATAAAAAGAACCACCTGTGCACGAGGAGGCTTGGCTGTATGGCTGGATTCTCACCTCTATATCAAGTGCCGGAACTTGTCTCGTTGGTGATCTGTTGAAAGGCGTAGTCTGACGACCTTTGATCGATCGGTTTCGGTTGATGCTTTCTCAAATGAATTTCAGTGATCGTTCTAAACAATGTTATGTAGGTTAAATACTACCAACTGCAGCAAATTTAACTGAATGCCTTTTACGGAATGCTATAAAAAGTAGTATTGTTAAGAATCGTCGCTTTGATCCAGTGATGGATTGCTCAGAACAACATGCGCGCAAAAAAGTACGTTCTGGGCAAGCACCAAGTCCCTTGTTGCGGCGTGACAATCCGGCCGATCGATAAACGAACCCGATCGATCGTGTAATCTTCAGACCGGCATAGGCGGCTGATAAGCACTGAATTCGATGCTGCTTAAGTGTCGGTAGGGAATCACCACAGGAGAAACAGTTTTGGAACGATGCGCCATATGGGAAATTCGGAACGGAAAAGGTTCAAACGATGATGACACTGGGCCAACGTTTGACTCGTCTAAGATACACGTACTATTTTTCTAAGCCCATTAGGTAAACGTATAATCATAATAAAACTGGTCTTAGTTGCGGATTACAATATCCACTGATATAGGCCAACGCTAAACTCTTCTTGGAGTTTTACTAACTGGCTTTTTCGCGTTGAATGATCTTGTTAACTACGGATGAGAGAGGATTCTGAAAGAAAAAAAGCACCAATACTATGGAAAAATGCATGTTTATTTTTTAAAAAGTTCTTTAACACGTTTTCCGTCCTGCTTTTTGCGCAGCAAAATATGGTGGAGATAGTTTTCTTCCACCTTCAGATTAGTAGCAATTGTGATACTTTCACACTGACCTGCCTATGAGAATGGTCGAGTTTCAGTTTGTACGGCCATTAAACATGCACCATCGTGCGCCGGTTTTGGTTGCCCATTTGGATGGAAAAAGACGGGAAAAGTTGAAAGTAGATTCAAAGAAAAAATTTAGAGTTTCTGTAGACTAATGTTACAGAGAACTTGAGAAGATGCACGAACGCCACTGTTTACTACCCTCAGTGTCTCTAACCATCGGGTACGTTCATCCCGAGGACCCCATCCAGGTAGCCTAACGGGACCTAGGTGACCCAGGCTCCTGATTAGGGTTTTCGTACCCTCGTGCCAGGTCTTAGCTTAACCACCCTTGGCTCTATTCCACCCACTACCTGCCTCGGCAAACATCGCTCGCCGTGACAGCCTATCTGGTGGCATGCGTAACACATGCCCCAACCAACGTAATCTATGGAGGTCGACCATTTGCTCCAGTGGGCGACAGTATTCACCTTAAACTCTACGCCTGACTTCAGCATTGTTCGTCCGGCTCCTCCAGATTTGCTTCCTTCGGCTGGTGATTGAACTGACAGCGATCAGAGAGTTCTACTTCGAAGGCCAATTTACAGCAGTTACATGTGTTGTATCGTGGGTATCCCTCGTCGGTAGCAAAGCCCGATTCAGTAACTCTTTTCAGTTGAAATGTGTGTTGGCAATTAATTGTGATTGCAGATAACAGTTTTGAAATCAAATGATTTTGAATAAAACCAGAGAAGGAGTAATGTTGAAGAAGATTTTGTCAACACCTCGGGGAAATAGAGATGTGAATGGGTTGAAACTGGCTCACGGAATCAACAATACTGTTTAAAAAGTGAGTTTTTGAATGGCATGCACTTGGGAGAACGAGTCGAGTGAGTATGGGTAATATTTTCCATGATCGTGCTGTTCATTGGGCTTTAAAATTATGATCGGCAACATATCCAAGGGGCTTGGAGTGACGACCCACTGAAGATTCCAGCGTAGAGGCGTTGGTACAACTCCGGCTGGTGGTGATGGGTTTGTTTATTGTCGTTGTCGTCGTTTAGCGCTTTCCGAACGGGCTTAGAAAAATAGTACGTGTATCTTAGACGAGTCAAACGTTGGCCCAGTGTCATCATCGTTTGAACCTTTTCCGTTCCGAATTTCCCATATGGCGCATCGTTCCAAAACTGTTTCTCCTGTGGTGATTCCCTACCGACACTTAAGCAGCATCGAATTCAGTGCTTATCAGCCGCCTATGCCGGTCTGAAGATTACACGATCGATCGGGTTCGTTTATCGATCGGCCGGATTGTCACGCCGCAACAAGGGATTTGGTGCTTGCCCAGCTAACCCGAGCGAGAAACGACACCTTGTTTACAGCCGCTAGTCTTTAGCAGGCCCAGTGAACTTCGACTGCACAGCATACGTGCCTTCACCACACGGATGGACTGTACGTGACAACAAGAGCATCACAACAATTATAAGATTAAGTGAAGCGACAGAGCAATCGCACTGTCGTTCTA
Organism: Echinostoma caproni; assembly: GCA_900618425.1. Taxonomy (NCBI): domain Eukaryota; kingdom Metazoa; phylum Platyhelminthes; class Trematoda; order Plagiorchiida; family Echinostomatidae; genus Echinostoma; species Echinostoma caproni. The sequence continues at coordinate 27,532 of UZAN01040305.1, forward strand.
TCCACGTAGCAACATGGCATCTTAAATTGATGCTAAGACGTCCTAAATTGATATTCGGATACCCTAAATGGAAAAAGGTGTAGTCAATGAACGAAGTGTTTCGGTTTTTTCTAACACTTGGAAGTCAGTGTGGTGTCGATCACTTATGGATTTCGTCCGAAAGTAATAACCGAGCGAATGTTATATGTCAAAACAAAGAGGAAATGACTGCAAGTGTTCAATGTGTAGACTGGCATTTTATTTACAGCGTGTTCTATACAAATAGTGACGCCTTTTATATTAATTAATTCGTCGCATGGATTTTAATAAAGGACCATCAATTCACTGTATCGCAAACAATTTGTATATTTTTTTTTTAATATTTTATTGGCTCTTTTCGCACTATTTCAAATGCAGTTGGTCTCATAGAGATATATTATTCCGTTCTGAATATAGGGGAAAGTGACCGTTTTGATCGTTTTAGAATGCAACAGTCGAAATTGGATTGGTGCTGCTATGTTGATGATAGCGCAACGGATTATAATCGCCAAGGTGCACGCTGACTCGGTGTGAATCTGGATGGTAATGATGCGGTTATCGATCGAGCACGATATATCTGTTGGTAATAGCACGATACGGTTGTTCAGGCTCAGAGGGAAAAGCACATGGACACTCGTATACGCAAGCCAAAAGACCCAATAGATTTCACGGTTATACGGCTGAGGAAAGTGACAAAAAGATCTTTCATCTTCCATTCCGCCGTCCGCGGTTCAACAGATGACTAGGGAGTCTACTTCATTGAACGATTATCATCTAGACATCGCGATGTAATTTGACTAGAACGAATCTGATGGAATCAGCCCTCATTAACATTTCGATTTGTTAGTGGGATAACTCAACGTGATGCTGGAGCAACTTGAGATGATGGTGCTGATGATGATATATATTTATATATACGCATAGAAATAGGTACATATATAGCTATATACTCACTAAAATAAAAACAGATGATAAACATTTTCAGTTGCACTTTTACCCGACGAAACTGTGTCAAGCAGCAATGGATGATCCCGACTCACAGGCTCGTTCACCCATCCTCCTGACTCATTTGTGGTGGGGATAGTTGACTTCTCACTGCTCGTGAAAAACAAATCACAGCTGTTGCAGGGTGCACTTATTTCTCAACTCTTCCATTGTCACTGGTTTCTTCCTGGGTCTATTTGTTCTGCTTTTACTCGATCGGGTTTGAAGAAAACGCTACTTTCGTTGTTTCACACTTGAAGCGGCCGGTTAGCGGATTGAGGTGTTTGAATTCTTCTAATGTTTCCTTAAAATCCAGACCCGAAGCGTTCAGTCAGACCAAATGTGTATGGTCACTGTCCGTTAATTCTATCTTGCAAGGACTGACAACTGTGACTTGCTTTCAACGGCCGGCGAAAGGTCAACACAAAGTTGCCACAATCAAACGATTCAAAAGGGTGTGTGGACGCGCTTGTGCGTTGTGTACATCCGTTACCGTTTGACAATTTCGTCTGGTAAAAGTGCTGAAAGCTCGACTAATCTGTGTTTTCCTCTTAGTGAATCTCCTGGTCCATTTCACACACGGATGAATCCAGACTGAGATATATGGAGTGGGCTTGTTTTACAAAAAGAGTGTAGACAACGTCAGACAAAACGCAAACCTAAGACACTTGGCTCAATCTGAACTTTCATCAGGTTTTCATCCTAAGTGAACTGACTAACGTTGGAATGAGACAAGGTAAAGATATTCAAGGAAGGCTCGTCTCTCGCACTGACCGCAAGACAAGGCAAGCCTGGATTGGAGACTAGCTTATTGGGTAAACGGATTTGCTCTGCATGTCTGGAAATGAGGTCCAGGAAATCGCAATCGATCAGTTGATCAAAGGCGTTCTGCACGCGGTTGTGATGGCAAGGGTTAGACCATGATCGAGGCAGTGGCGACCAGTTCACATGCCTCCAGGACCTAACTTATTCCAGTGGTAACTATCCTAATTGGGTCACTGACACGCTCTTTCGCTTGGGTTTGTTCATGACGGGATTGCTGCGCGAAGCCATGTTGACAGCTCGGGTATGATTGCATCGGCCCCTAGCCATCGCAACCAGAACTTAGGCAAGCTTGACATCGAATGATACTAACCGCTGTTACGGCGTGGCGGTGGGGATGTTAGTGTTTCTTGTGGAGATGCATGTAATCGCAATGCGGGTAGTGCGCGATGCATGATCCGTAGATTGTGGGCTATTCACGAGACAAATCGCTCTTAATGAGAACGAAAGTAACCACTCCATCGTCAAAGCTAATCTAGGCTATTGGTTTAATTGTTATCGAGTTGGTTACCGACGCGAATGATGAACTCATTAAGTTCAAGTGTTTGGTATTTCAAGATCAAGTGAAGTACCGTTTTTCAAATCCAGTTATAAACAGTTATTGCAATCTCAGTTTTTCAGAAGAAAACAACGATTGATCTGCGCGGTGTGTATACGTTGCCAATTATCCCATTGTGTGAACTGTGATGCGCGCAATGCTCCTAACCACGCCTGTTTTTTCTCGAAGTCCTATAGCCCAGGGCCACCAAGGTTCATAAATTTTGGTATGCTGAAATCACCGTTCATTTGTATATAGGAGGATCAACGAGATACAAATTATAGCCTGGCTAAAATGAAGTTTTTTTTGATGGAGAAAAATAAAACTGCGTAACTAAAAAAAATCAAAATGGTGAGAGATAACCTTGAAGAAGTTTTGCAAATTGGAACAAACGAAATGTTCAAAATGATAGTTCCTCTGTTCAAGTGTTTCTGGAATTTAATGGTTGCCCATAGTTTTGGCCAGCAAGTGAACCGCCGACGGATTGCTGTCCGATACTAACACTCACGTGATCAGCATCGATTGGTTTTGATGGTCCTTTTGTTCCGTTCACGCCCACCGTGAATATGAAGACGACTGGGTCATGACAATCACATAAGCTGTGAGTCATGAATAGTGCAGTTTGGCCCAAACCTAGACTCTCTCGAACGAGAACCAAAGCTTGTTGGACAGTAAGTGTCATAGCGGCTGAAATCATTCAATATCAAATTGTTCTGTTGCGTTCCGAATCCCGGTTACAAGGCCCACATAACGTTGCAGTCACGCTCACGACCAACAAACCGGATTGGCATGCACATGGCCTCCGATGGGCACACCCACCGAGGCTGGTTACCGAATTTCATGAGTTACTAACGGAATGAGTTAGCACATATGTACATGTCCTGTCCTGTGGCTTGGCGGCATGATCTGACCGTCACACAATCGTGCGCGGAACGCTTCCTATCAGCACACTGAGTGGGTGGTGACTTTCGGGTGTCAGATCTCGGACATGTTTCAAACGAATCAATAACTAGGCACGTGTGCATGTAGATATAGTTAGATATATATCGTTGTTTATATGCGATCTGGTTCTTGATAACCTCGATATCAATTCAAGATGCTTCACGATGTTGTACTGTTACGTGAATGATACTTGTCTAGAGTTGAATGACGAGCCGTTGAAGTATTGTGCGCGACCAGTGGTCAGTCGGACTATCGGCCATTGAGTGATGTAGGACATCATCACATTCAGAACTAATGGGTCTTTTGTAATGTATCGGTCGTAAGCTAATTCGCCCTGCTGTGAGGGTGAGTGTGAAAGAAATCTGAATTATGACCACTATCACAGTTGATCAGTTGGACAAACCGGCTGCTTCAAGGCTCATGTTTACACTACACATGGCATCATCCACGTGGTGATGGGACATCTCAAATTCGCAAAAGGCTTTTCAGACTATGCCGGAAATTACTCACGCTAGATGCTCTCAACCATCATTCATTCTAAGATACTCAGCATGCTTCATCGTCCCATTCGGTATACTTTCCCAAACACCAAGCTCCATGTTGGCTGTGACCATTTCTTTCCTAATCAATATTATACCCCCTCAATCGCCATACCACCTGGATATTCATCGACTGTTTGTCTACCTCGAGCTATGCAACGTTTACAATATTCGTACCACCTCTATTATCGTCAAATGTTTGTTTTACCCATGTCATGAATAATCCATAATCTTCTTACCGCTTGGTTTTCATTTAATGTTTTTCTACCCCATACCGTGTACATATCTCAGTACCCACACCACGTGGATATTCATTCACATGCTATGTACACTTCACAATCTTCATATGAACTGGATTTCGGTGTCATTTGGTCTCTCCCCATGTGATATACTATCTTGTTATTGTCCAGTTCAGTTTTTCCTTGGCCATCCATAGAATTTGATCGTACGATAACCCTACACTTTTCTAGTCCCTTTTAGCTTGAAGTTCCAGCTTGTTCTCTTTGGAGAATGAAACCTTAATAACCTCTGCGTTTAGCAGTGACCAACCTTCACCACCCAGTGGCTTATGTGTCTGAAATACCAATATCCTTGCATATTCATGGCATTCGTTTTGGTGACTAATGAGCGAACGTCACAGCTTGATGTTGTATGCCTCACATTTAAACTTTTCCCAAGGGTGGAGTATGCTATTTCACGGGTACAAAGATCACCCCGAGATTACGGATTTCTTTATTAATGCAATTGGACTTGAGGTTCCTATCTAAGCGTCACTGAACCACCAGACGACGGTATAGTACAGGATATCTTAAATTGAGGAAACCATAGCGATGTCTGGACCATTCACACACGTATGCAGAACTCCTCGCGGTTGTTTAGCATTAACTCATAATTTTTGAAGTTGATATCCCTTAGTTTGTCGATTGTCACAGAAAGAGCAAAAAACCAGGTTTTAGTTGTACCAATATCCCGAAGTAGATGGGTCCTTGGTAAAAAAGAGTGAGTTAAGCTGTTAGTGGTTTCCTATATGTGAATATCGAAAAAGTGATCGGGGTAACCATTGCTGTGCATCAATGTTACTTCGGGTGCTCACGGTCTAGAAGCCCTCATGATCAACGAGCATTAGTGAAGGGTTAGGCACAGGAGTGAAAGCTCAAAAAGACGATTGAAGGACAGATCACTGCGAGAATATTGTAGGTCGTCTATGTTTACTGCTCACAAGATATTT
>UZAN01040305.1:65931-82780 GCA_900618425.1 Echinostoma caproni
CCACTACCAGATTGAATGGATATTTGTTTCAACTTAAAGACTACTGTCAGCATCCCGCCAATTCTTCTAAAATTTACATAACGCGGAACTTTCGTGATATGTTTGGTTTATATTGACTTTGTTAGTGCTACACTTGTACTTGATTTCTTTTACTGGTATGGTATGGATTTCTCAAGATTGAGTTATCAGTGAAACAGAACGTCATCTGCAGCGGTGGTGGTGAGATTCACGAGTCCGATTTGTCTGCGGATGATTTAGTGGCATACGCCACTTGACCACTACACAACATCAAACAAATTCCTGCCTCATTTGTGTATCGGTTATCACAAACATTTACATCACATTTGAATGCATAACCTTGTGGGGAATTAACGATTTCCCAAGGAGTGGTACCCAGACCCAAGACCGTCAGGAGTACACAGTGCCTCTGAACAATCGAATGGGCTAATCCAAGCTTGATATTCTGAAAATGTATATTGTTCTATTTTTGTGTACTACCTTTCGAATCCAATGTGTAACGATCTATAAGGAATTGATAATATCCGGCCTTATGATTTTACACAGAAGAAACACTAGCTTCCACTTTGATTGTTTTAGATTTACACTATTGATCGCCTTCTGTTTCGCTCATTAGTTACGTGTTTTCTTCTTTCTTTCGAAGAATTGCATTTTTCATTTCTGGAGCTTCATATTCATGTTACTCAGAGAGCAGATTACGAATGAATTCCACTGGATTTTTCACTTGCATCGTCTACGTCAATTTTGATTGCGTCATTTTGTGTCAGAAACCGTCAATGCAGTACGGTTGGATTGATTATTCAAATCTTTAGCAGTTTAAATGTTACTCTCATCAATATCTCGTTTAAAGTGTAGTTAGGATGCATAACAGTGGAATGAGTCATCTGCCTGCACAACCATATTGTTTTCTTTCCCACGTCCACCCATCAGGTCAGCGTGTGGATTAGGGAAAAACACGTATCCCCTGATTCCCTTGTGATCAGACAGTCTGGTTCATCCGTGAAGACAAACTGAAGCGGATCACGTGCAAGTCACGGGCATCGGCTGGTGGGAAAAAGTCAAACGTGTTCACTATTGTCCACAACAGGCCAGCGTAAAAACATCCAAAGTCATGTGGTGATTTATTATTGTTAGGACGCGTGCACCGTTATAATACGTGTGAACCAAACGAATGGAATGATGATGGGACTGTAGCTGGTGACAGGTTTCTGGTTGCCATAGTTGATTGATTCAGTTCACGTGATTTATACAGATTATATCAAAATTAATGACACCACACCCCGTCAGCAATAGACAGGACAGACTCGGGTGTCAAACATTAGTTGGTATTGACTGTGCAACCGATCAACGTGAATTGAATATATGCATCTTACCATTATTTTCCGCTATCCTATCAGATACAAGAATATGGTTAGCCACCTTGGTTGTTACCAAAAAAGCAATCTTAACTTTGAATCGATTTTCTCTCGTGCTTTATTTATTACCTCGTCACAGATCATGGGTTGAGATCTTATATGTAGGCATAATCCGTTCTGCAAACAGTAACCACTCAGTTTTCAAAGGGTATTCAATGACGTCAAATAATTTCCATTAATATGCATTGTAAAAGAAAAACAAGAGGAGAAAATAATGAAAAAGGTTCATTCACGTCATAAATTTGATCTCGAAGAAATTATCTTATAAACTGAACTAGTAAGTTGTTTTGCCAGAAACAAAAAAGAGCCTAAAATAGAGATTCTTCACCGCCAGCACCTCCAAAGCCTCGAGACTGTCTGATGCGACACTTTTCATACCGAGGGAAAATATCGAGCTTTGCTCCCAATGATAAAAACTGCATGAGACGTTTTATGCTTATCAGCTTTCTCAATCCTCGTGGAGCATTTTCAACACTACGTGGGATGTAGTCACTATGGGCAATATAACCGGAAACTAAGCCAACAGATTAAAGTATCAAATGGTCTGCCACTCAGTTCTGTACGAATACGGGTCCAGCAGTATTTGTGGCCACCATTTTCTTGCTCTCTCTCTCTGCAACTTTTTAATACGGTTCACTTGGTAGATGGAAAAAAAGATAGGCATGCGGAAAACACACCCATCGATATCTGGATCATAAATTTGCCCTGACAGAGAAAACTATTTTTGTTCATTTTGTCATTGTGTTTAATTTTGGAATAGCGCTAAGCTCTGTGAAAATCAATGAGCGACTTCATTTGCATTCAAAAGGTGCTGCGTACTACTTAATGAACCTTGTATTGTTTTGGTCAAATGGACAACTTTCATTATTTGGAATTTTGTAAGACAATTTTGCTGTTAGGTTTTAGAATATTTTGTTCACTTTGAAGACCTTGCAAGATCCACCTTGTTCGGCTCCGTACTACCATGTGTTTTTGATGTCATTAGTGTAGTTTTGAAATTTGCTTGGATTTTGTATACTCTGCTGGAAACAATTAATAGTGAGTTTCGATCACTCGGATTGTTTGTGTTCAGAACGTGTTTTGTCATCAACGGCGAGTTCGTTCCTATCACTAAGTGTATTTTCAGAATGGTAAAAAGCTCTTTGATTGAAGCAAAAATGTGCCATGCTCTTTTCAGTAAAAGGGGTATTTATGCGATTTACAAAAAAAAACTGTGAATGTCTCAGGAAATCTGTAGGGATGATTACAGAGTGAAAACATTTTTGGAGAATAATAGTGTTATTGATTCTATCTGATAAGTATTTATACGTTACCTTCACGTGCAATCTACAGCCAGTGCAGTCAATCATACAATTTGGAAATACCAAAGATTAAATTTCCATTCACATTGTTCATAAGCAGTGCGTACTGTTTTTGCAGCATGGTTTGAATCCATAACATCTGGCATGGTTTATGTGTTTAGAATGTACTTATCAATTCCAACCGGACTTGATCCAAATCAGCGATTCAAATGATGCTCATGACATTCAGTCAACTTGTTATCAACAACCCGGACTACATGAACGGTGTACCGATGTCGTTTACCATCCTACTGTCACGGAGGTCGTGTGTTTGGATCCCATGGTTGCCAGCTAATTGTCCTCATTTTTGTATAAATCCGTTGATTGGTTGATTCCCCGTTCCCGAAAATCGACTGTATAATGAGTTATTTAATAAAATGATACATAAAGGAGGTGGGCGAATGAAGATCAACGGAAAATGAAAGATATTCAGTGAACTGGCCTTCTAAGCAAGTATCCGAGTCGCTGTTCGTTTTCATCCAAAGGGGCTTTAAATAGTGAAAACTAATACAGGTTCATCAAATTTTGCCGATTGTATCTAACAACGTGTGGTATTTATTGCGGAAAGAATTGAGGGTTCCGTTAGTTGCTGTCACTGTTTGCCTATGTGCGCTGAATGCTTGATTTTAACCCGGTCTATCGGTTGCCATTATAAAGATCGAAATGACATAAACAGTACCTTGTATTTGCCCCATGATTGCATCAAAAGGAGTATAATTTTAAAGTGTGATTGCAATGTAGTTTGTGGGAATTGTTATTATAAATTATAATTATAATTTAAAACTTCAATCCTCTGGCACTCCGAGAGAGTTGCTCTCTTTCAAAGAGACAGTTCAGTGAATCAAATTAAGAAGGAGGACATCTGTTGTGCTTCATTGTTCTGCTCAATCTCCATATCTGTTTTCTGCTTTTATTCATGGTCATTCGGTGGCAGTCCCAGCACACATCCAAAAGGATGCTGACGATGTCGTTTTGTGTCAGCAAATATCATCTCCTCTGGAATTCAATTAACTGAAAATGTTTCTCACACCCAACAGTTTTCCAACAATTCTGGTCTCAGTCTTGACATATCTTAGTGCATAGAGTGTGCTTTCAGTCTTTTCTGCCCCTATTTCCAATGAACTCCATTACCCTTAACTGTAGAACTGTGTCCAGAATGACCTCAGTCAAGTACCTGGGTGTCATCATCCGCAGAAATCTTCGGTGATCCTGTGATAGTTCAGGTTCGATTTTTTCCACCGTCCATTCACCCTGAGACCGTTTAATGGTTAAAACAATAAATGACAAGCAATTTGACCGTGACAACCTTTCACCCGTGATTGATGTTATGTGTAACTGTGTGATCTGTTTTCCATTGTCACCTATGTGATCTGCAAATGGCTTATGACTCGATTGGAAATATTCTTAGTTTGACTAATTTTCACATAAAGCTTCATTCCTGGTTTGCTCCACACACGACGAAACTCATTACATAACTGAATCAAATCGTTCATTACGCTCATAAAAAAACAATGAAGTTTCACTTCGTGCATTTATTGACACGACTGTTGCCATCAAGGGTGCTGCTGGGAATTCCGCATTGCGGAAAACTAAGAGATCTTTTAGGTGACACAACTGGAGGTACACTTGTGCCAGGTGACTGCTCAGGTTGTTTTTGGTTTACTGTTCGGATCTACATCATCATATTTTGACTCGAAGCCCGGCGTTCTATCAGATCACGTTATGAGTCGGCAAATCACAGATCAAATAACAGAAAAATTTGAGAATCGCTCACGTGGTTAGACACCACTTAGGGGTTTGATAAATTCCTCGTGACTGGACAGTTAGGGGACTGTCAAATGTATCCACGTGCGTGAATGGTCAATCACTACAAAGGGCACCTAAACAGATTTCTTTCAAAGTTGTTTTGAGAAAAACAACAATTTGCAATCATTTTATACTTGTAGCAAACCTTGAGTGAGAACGTGATCCATATGCACTCCGCAGTCCCCAGGAAACAACTGATTATTTATTTTTATCGCACCACAGTTTCACTCAAAACTGAGTTATAAAAATACAACAAATATCAAAATTAGCTGCAGTCTTTCGAATAAATAATCGGTTGATACACTATTTCGATAGTTCAAGTTAGTTCAAGATTTATCCCGATCCATCCGCCTGAACAAATGAAGAATCTAGAAGTAAAATATAAATCGATGAGAGGAGTCAAATATATCAGAATTAAAAGAATTTTAAAGCTCTTTAGAAGACATTGAACAGAATTGTGTGAGGATCTCCCTTTCACGGAAGCATGCTCCTTCCGACCAGATTGAGCTATCCTGTACTATGCTAGATTTATCAATAGAAAACACGCAACTGAGATGCGATTTTGCGTCCGAAAGTGGTGTATTCAATCCTGACGCGTGAGATGGGAAACTCAATAGGCACATTGGGCGCCTTGAGTTTGCAGCCATTAAACCAATCCACAACTGATGAATTACTTTGCTGTCACAGTTCATTGCATTATGAACAAAAGGAGTAGACTACAATATTACAAAACCCCTACGTTCCCTGATGAGAACTGACAATTAAGCCATCGAGCTTGGAGAATGAAAAATCTACCAAACCTCAAACAAAACGGGTCGGATATTCAGCCGGATTGCAGAGAAAATACCTACCGATAAGATTCAGGTAGTACTGGCGGAGCTAAAACATCGGTTCCAAGCGCTACGAAGTGCGCCAATGACAGGGAGCAGAGGTGTTTGACGACGACGATCACTACCACGCTCAGGTTTACTTGGGGACGTGAAAAGACTGGATAGTGAAATATCTTAAATGACTTTCTTAAATTAATGATGACAATGGCTTTGAATTTACCCATCCCATAAATCAAAGAGATATGGATAATAGTGAATTATAATTGGTTCTGTACTGCGTATGTCATTAGATTATGCCATTATAACTGGTACCAATTGCACGACATTTGCAACTACATTTTGAATCTGTACGTTCTCAAAGTTACTTGCTTATTCAAAATCTTGTCCATAGGAACTAAAATAGAATACTTAGAATATTCAGTTTCTACAGCAAGCCTTGGTCACCTATAAAACACACTGAATCAGCTCGTGGTGCTTGAAAAACCAAATGGGTTATCCCAAACATCGACTGTCTAAACATGATATATGTTTCGGACAATCAAGAGAAGATTACTGTCGATAGTTAGCCGATTGGAATTAAAGATATCTCCTTGAAAGCTCTCTTCAAATTTGTTGTTTGTTTGCATGATTTATTATTGATAATTTTTGAAAGAGGATCAGGAGCCTCAATGAGAGTTCAGCTTGGGGCGCACGGATCGCACCAAAATAGCTATCCAGTGTAGAATGCACCAGCCGAGTTACGGGAGTACATCTGCCATGATGCTCCTACCGAATTTCGCATGTGAGAAATCAAACCAACTGCGAACTTCAAAGTGTATCTCGATGAAGGATCTTTTTTGAATGGACCCATGTAACACACCATTTGAGCCAAACCTCTCAAAGAGCTGTGAAACGTCCGCTGCTATTTCGGAGGAAATGACAGAAAACGATACAATAAAATTAATCAAAACAGATGAACGCTATCTCGACAGTTTTGATGAAGCACAGGATGGGGTGGATCAAGCACATCTTTCAGGAATGACACTGTCCAGAACATGAAACCAAATCCCACTAGTACTGCCTTGTTAAACTTTGTAGAATAAGTGAAACTCGGAATAAGGGCTAGCACACTTCCAGCATAAACGATTCGGTATTCGCATTTAACTCAGTTAATTGTGAGTAATGGTGTGGGATAATTGATAATGATTGATTTGAAATGACTATCCATCGGACTTTACATTTACGCACAATCCTCAGTTCACCGATTCCACCATACACTAGGAAGCACTGGACTCGAGTTTCACTTTTAATAAAGCTCATCATTAATGCATATCCACCGTCCCGTCCGAGATTTAAACTTCGGAATCGATGTACTAAGGGTTGCGCGTGACAGTGAAGTTCGAAGGATGGTCAGTTCAAATCAATCAATTCGGTATTCGTTTGATATCTGTGCTACTGCTGTTCAGCAAACTTATAAATGTGCTGAGGGCACGGATATTAATGACGGGACCAAGTAAACGTAATGTTTATATACCGAACACATCATTATAGTGTTAGATTTGTACTATCAGAATAATAAAGGTCTGTTGGAGTTGAATATAGTGTACGATGATCGTGCAACAGGATTTGATAAATAACTGGATGAACTGATTTCCCTTAGATGCAATTAGTTAACTACTATGCAAAAGTAAACTGAAATAACGACATTGCAGTTGATGGGTTTCAATTCAGAGTGATTTAGGCGTGTGAAAGCTTTGACACACACAAACACACCATTCCGCCTTTGAAACAACGCAATGTAATGTAAACAGAGCTTCAACTGTGTCCCGGGCTACCGGGTAAAACCTATTCGTTTGGACCGACGAATTCGGATATCGTCAATTGGTTCACATTGAGCCCCTTTTTGAACAGCTGCCCCCCCCCCGCCCCCTCTCCGATATTGGTGTTCGACGAACTAGAACGNAGAATGACCACTGAATCATCAGCACTCACTGACGTGTTGTAAAACCAGATTAAGAGACATGCAACGATGTATCACAATCAGGCCAGATGGTGCATTGTGAGGTCAATAGCCTGTACTGGAATTAGTTCATAAAATCTAGGATGAAAACACTATGTTCTTTCCACTAACGTAAATGGAGGAGTTACAAACTTTGGTTTTCTGTATCTCCGTAATCACTTCGTTGCATGTGTGTACATGAAAGATGCCAGGGACACGGTCATTTTTAAAGACAGTAAAATAACCAAAGTAGGATGGTTCATGATAAGCGATGACAAAAAACAGGGAATCTGGAAGGGGTAAGTGTCAGTAGCCAAGACAGGGTTATTGTGATCAGGCATTCCAGCTGCTTGGATAAACCGAGTTCATGATGATGAATAGTGTATAAAGCCTCGGTATATTTCAATAATTTTATTTTTAACGTAACTGACATAAATAGGTGTGCCTGGATAGCAGGATTTTTTATGTACAAATTGCGTAGTCGTAGATCTGAGTCTCTTAATCCCATTCGATAACGTACCAGCTACAGAGTGATGTAACTACCTCTCTGTGCTGTTCATTAGGTGTTGGAGATCAGCCTTCCACGACCCATCCTCGTGCGTTTTGTTTCACCGTTGTCAATAGCGATCTTAGCCTCATTTTGCGTTCGTTATTCCTCTGATCGCAAAAATCACCTTGATTGCTCTCTGGGCGTGTACAAGAGCTGTTCAGTGTTCACGGCCAGATTATGCAATTCCGCAACTATACAGTCTCCATTCACAGTATGCCCGAGCATACAAGTCACTATCATCGTACTCGAACCGACACAACGAGATATAAATCGCAGTATGCAATCAGACTTTCGCTGGTTTGATTCACTTCAATATCTAAAACATTACAGGTAACAATGATAAACATTACGCCACGTGAATTCCCTATGGGGTCTTCTTAAACAAGTATACCCACTTCATTGATGATAGAAGTTGGGTAACCATACAGTGAGCCTTATATACGGTTAGTAGAAAAATACCAAGTTCAGTACGACCAGTAGCTCCAGAGGTCTTGAGAATGAGTGATCCGCAAGTGCAGTGAATTTCATGTTTAAAAATAAATCTGGAAGTGCAAATATTCGTAGCATTTGTGAGATTGGTAACTTGTGAATTTAAGTAGTGAAGGAATAGCGAACCAGAGAAGAGCTGGTGCAAGCAGTTGATCACAAAAGGGGAAACTTTCAGTCAACGGTCACATTTCAGTTCGAATTTTCATCGATTTTGACACCCGGCACTTTCCCGCTCTTGGACAAGTTAAGCCAAAGCCTTATTGAATTAAGTTGATTTGGCTATTTTTTCTAACTGAACTCCTAATTAGGTACGTTTTCAGTGATGCTGGACTGACGCCTGTGAAATCACTATTATTTCTGATGATTTGTGTGCACTGGGGACATTTAATCGAAATATAGACACCAACCTGAGCCCAAGAATGGGAGGAGTGTATTCGAGGGCCACAGGATTGCACAAAAAGGAGGTTTATCTTTGGCCATTGTATGTGACGTCATCACCGTGTTCGACTAACAAGGAAGCGTCAACCATTTTCTGTTAGTTGGATAGCCCAAGTTGTAATCTCATAATGGTAATCATTTGAGCCGCTTTGAGAGTGTCAATTTACATTACCTAGATTTCTAGTGTATGATGGTTAGTAACTCGAGAATATTGTTCACGATAATCAACAAACTGGATGAAAGAATCCGCAAACTCAAATGGACCTGAGGTGTTTGCTCGCATGATCATGAGGCACTTCCAAGTGACTCTGGGCCCACGAGAATGATGCATTTCTCGGTCTCATGTTCAGGTGAAGGGATAAAGGCTGCACTGAACGTGTAATTGCTGACACTGGACTGATCCTCAGACGATCCTCTTTCAACTGAACTGCGGAAGCATCTCGTTATAGAAGTGTCATGGCACAATCGGAAGGAAAAAAGCATATCATGATTCCTTTATATTAATCCTCAACAAATCTGAGGAAACAGGGATCAGCAAACTCATCCAAAGACCTAAGGGGTCAAGCGTGGTGCCCTTATTAGGCAGACCATGTGTGTTCAACAATGTAGTGTTACTTATGGTTTGAAAAGTAATCCGCGTGTAGCAAAAACACAAACAGAGACGAAAAGATTTGGCAAAACATTTGTTCACATTCCAAGAAACATCAGTCAACCGATTTGCTACTGAGATGGATCTCATGCCATTCTTCACATCAAAAATGGCAAGAATATTTTGCAGGATGCAGAATGGTCGGCATTTCTTTGACGTCATAAAATGTTCAAATTGGATATTCAGTTGGGGGTTTCACTCAAAGTGAAGTGTGGCTCAATAATCCACTGATCATTAATAAACTGCTGTGTGTATTAGGTTTTCATCAAGGATTCTCTAACTAGTTTCAAGTTGCATTCAAAACAAATCTCTCTTAAAAATGTATGAATGACTAACAATGTTTTGACTCCATTTTTATCTAACTTGCCGTTCCGTGCAGCCATCATTTTAATGGTACTAGAAAACAATAAGAAACCCTTATTCTATCTGTCGTTTATTTCATTTTACTAATATTTTGGGTGTATTTAATTGGAGTAGTACACGTCAACAATCAAACCTGCTACACTGACATCGGAATTCACAGCTGCCTATACATGTGTGTGAAGTCGCATGGTTTATTCAAACATCCCAGAACCAAGGTGTCTAGTTGGTTCATCAGAGCTGTAATTGATTCAGTACATCTGTCAGTTGTACTGGGGCTGGTCGAAATCCCACATCCAGAATGGGAACTGCTGACCGCAAGTTCGTTTTTCATTTTGTTTATGCCATGCGTAAGGTAGATATGCACGTAAAAATGACATTCTCACTGGATTTTGCATTTATTTTAAAGACTGTCCTAATAACTATAGCAATCCAGGTAGGTCTTCAGAAAGCACTTAACCGATACATGCATCAATTTAGGAATAGGCTTAGAAGCACCAAGTAAAGGTTTATTCCGTTGCGCATATTAGGTTTCTTTTTCATTGGAAGTATCCATAGAAAAATGACTGCAATTGCTGGAGAATTCACATTACGAACTCCTTTCCGGTTGATCAATTTAGTTGTAATTTTCATCTCGGGCGATCATATCAATCATCATTTTCACAGTCACCAAATCAATCCATAGGGAACTGCCATGTTATCTTCACTCTGCGCCCAAGACCACCTGTGTTATTCAGTTTACGCACCTTTCGACCCAATCAAGATGGGGAACATATAATGCATATTTGCGTGCTTCCGTGTGAACCCCGATTTAGTCTCCTTCCATGGTTCACAGTTGACCATCCGCGGTGATTGTGAGCGAGGTCCTCACACGGTGATACAAATGCAGGAGTCACTGCCGGCCATCGGTCGCCACCGGAAAGGAACAGTTTCTGGACGCGAGACTGCGCACGCTTTGACTCATGTCTCTCAATCGTGTCTATGAATTCCCGTGCACTGACTGTCTTGACCAAAGTTGGAAGGTATTCTTGTTCTGTTATGCCCCTGAGACTTGTACACCGTGCGGACTTGACTGTTTAGGCTGTGACACGCTCGCACGCACGGGCACACACAGAAATGCTCTCAACGGGATGGTTTAGCACAGTCATGTGAATTTCGTATGATCGCAGTTTATTCATTTACCTAGGCGTAACAGTTCAGGTGTCGTTTTGATTTGCAGATAAATCGACGTCAGAATGTGATCTATTCTGCGCGTTTGCGTGACTGTAGTGCCAGGCGGGCAAAGACGGTTGTGGTCTGTTCGGTTTTTCAGACAATTTTTGTGCCAGCTCAAGGGATCACGGAACCGGAACTTTTTCTATCGTCTGAATTGGAATGTCAATCAATCATTCATCATCATGTTCACAGAAGACTGACTGAAGATAAAACGTGATTTGGACTATTTTTTTCACATTGAATTTTCTCTAATTTTTCTTTTCGATTAGATGAAAAATTGTTCGAGTGAAAAAATATTAGTCTGACCATCACGCACTGTACCAAGATGCGTTGAATTTTCGCTCTTCCTTGATTCAAGAACAGTTAATGTGAAACACGGAATTGAGTACCATTATGCCAGATGACCGATCACAGAGAGAGGTTTCGTAATAAATAGTTCTTCGGATAGGTTCTGTTCTGTGTGCTTGTTAGTTCCAGCAGTTTTCTCCATACACCATCATTCACGTTGAGTACCTCAATTTGCTTACCTGCAGATCGTGTTCCCATCATTTGTGCCAGACCAGACAGTGTAGTGCGAGGAACAGCCAACAACAATAAGTAAATCTGACGACAAAAGCACACAAACACAGATATAGATTGAGCGTTATCGTGGACCTTGGTGCAATATCTAAAACAACCAGTGCTTTCCGGTACGTCTTATAATCTGAGAATGATCGAAGTTGAAGCTTTCAAAATTGTGAAATCATTGAATACTCCTCGTTATTCGCGCAAAAATCAAGGTTCTGACTGATGGCAATGTGGAGACTGAGTCGAATAATTTTGACGTAACAACCACCAAAACCTCTGCACTCCTTCGGGCCGCCGTCCCCACATGAATTACTTACAAGCTGATTAACCGATGTAATGGGTATTATATTAAATGTATTTGACAAACATCCAAACGCGTAAACCGAAAAAGCTTCAAAATGGGTACTGTTTCATTCAGTGTTTCGTTAATGCGATTTCGTTTAGCGGCGAGTGACAAACAGCGAGTTATACAACGCTATCCTCATAAAGAACAAATTACATCTTCTTCAAGTAGAACATTTTATTCAAGGATTTTCCTGACAGATTTTCACTTTGAATCCATCCATGTGCAGACCAAAGCAATAAAACACCACACCCTGGTTTCGGTGTGTACTGAAAAAAACAGATGTCCAAAATCTGCAAATTCCTTTTTTTCGCAAATTCCCTCGGTCGGTTGTCTAGTGAGTGAAAAAGTTGAACATTATTTTACCTCGAGACACTTGAAACCAAACGGGTAAGGGACTACGCATGATGGCCACCAGTTCCGGTGTACTATGAGACAACTATGGTTCACTCGATCCATCGTCCGAAAGCCTTTCTTTTAACCTCGGTCTTCGATTATTGTCCGAGCGAGCATACCGGGTACATAATGCTGAAGCTTCAATCATGGCTTTGATTGCTACAGTCAAATGATATCTTCCCCTATTCGTCTAATTACCTCAGCTGGATCAACTACTGCCCCCGCTTAACGAGATTTCTCTTTTCCCACATCTTTAACCGTTCGGAGTTTGTCGGTCGCCGCTGATGGAGGTGCAGATAGAGTCCAGGAAACAAGTAGTTAGAACTCCTCAAGCCTGAGTAAAAGATTGTATGTGTTCGTGCGCGCGCATATGAGCAATCTTTAATGTTTAACTCCCGTTGAATTCTTTCAAATGTGTTCACATTCAATTCCCCCATCCCCATTGGACTTTCTCCACTTCATTGCATCTTTTGGCATCCGTTTGGTTAATCGCTTCTCCCTTTATGAACATCGTTGACAATAAGATGCACGCACTAAAGAAAGCCAATAAATGAACCACTCTAAAGAGGAAGAAAAGGACCAAGATGATAGAAAGATTTATACTTTAGCAGAATATTTGATCTGGGAATGTGATATCGACGGAATTAGGATTAATCTCATTCCCGACAGGGCTGCTGAGTCATCGCCGGGTGACACTGACCTACTAGACCTTTGTTATAGCTGGATTTTGATGTTGAACAAGCAAAACTATATTAGGTTATCTTGACCTTTGAACGTCAGTCACTTAATTTTTTTCAAAAAAGCTCCAGTAAATCAAAAACACAATATACTAGTGTTGTGATATACCAATCACTTGTGAGTAGTACGCAAAAAGATGCAACCAGCGGTTTCTTTCAACGACCAAAAATCAACAAGACCTGTTGGAGAAAATTGCCGCTGTTCGGTATGGTGAACACAAGGATACTCATCTAATAGTGGATCGTTCCATCAATTATCATGTATGCGTGCTGGAATTCTGCAACCTTGTTCCAAATGAGATATTTTTTGTATGAATGACAATTTAACCATATCTCGACCAGCACCGTCTTTTAGAAATGTAGCAGTAGTAGCAGGTTATAGAGCAATTAGAAATTTCATTGAAAAATAAGTCACCAGTTTGATTTTATTTTTCAAATTCTCACTAAAAAACCACGTCGATTTCAGATAAATCAAGGAACAACGGTTATTCGGATCAACAATTTATTATTATAAAACCTATTGGAAACCTATACAGGTGGTTTGGTAAACTTAAAAAGAGGACTAGAGACTTGAAAGGGTTACCTGCTTCTATATCAATGTGCTTACAGTAGTCAATACGTCGGGAAAAACCGAGAGGACTGCAGAGCATGAACCGAAGAATTGGCGCTCAACCAGTCCGAGCTTCTGTTAAGCTCAGTCGATTGTCGTATACCGGATTGCAAAGAATATGACAAACCTGGAAATGCCTTGATCCGTCAGAAGACGAGCCACTTAATACGGTTCGCTGAGGCAGCTATCATTCGACATTACAAGCCCGATTTGAGTAAACAGACCGAATTTGTGACCAGCCTCGCGTTGCCCTACTTCGTATCACTGTCCTCCCCCTCTCTTAAAGTGATTGCGCTCTCTACCTTATGCCCGATTTGGTTTGTATTAGTGACCTTTGGCCTTCGTGTTGATTGATTGCTCTTCCCCGTGTGATTTAGCCTGTCTCCAAATCTGTCACTCTTCTAATCAAACGTGCTATGAATGTACGTACACAGCTAATGAGATTATCGCAAAATACGAGAGCCGAGCAAACCGTTTCCGGAAGAAAGAAAAGTTTTATCTGTTACACAAAACATAAGCATTTCATTTTCTTGAAGTGGTCTCCACCAGTGTTCATGCACAGTTCCATGCACTCAAACCAGTTGGTGAAACAGCTCGACCATGACGAAGTGGAAAGCCCTTCGACCTGTTCAGTGAAGGCCTCCACTGTAGTTATTGGTGTTTTGTAACAGACTCCATGCATTATCCGTTTGATATTTGGGAAAACGCGATTTTACACGGAGCCAGGCATGGAAAGTAGGGTGAGTGATTAATCTCCTGGAAGTGTTCTCTAGCCAGAAAATCATCGACGACATGGGACATGTGTACAAGTGTGTCATGGTGTGCTAACGTCCCGCGTGCTAGAGTCCTTGGACGAGGCCTGGCAACAGCTTCCGGCTTTTTCGGCAAGCAGCGGGTGGCTTACCAGTTTTCTTTGGCTGTGCTTTGCTGTACAAGCGGTACAGTAGCCACACGACCCTTTTGGGCATGAACACAATCGCCATCTTTTTTACCACACTGTGCTCGCGTCGGGATTTCGGAAGCAACCCTCCCACCAACCGGCGTCCACTAAGCTGATTGTTTCTCGGTCTCTGGGTAGAAACTGAATATCCAGGTCTCTTCACTACTGTTGATCTACCAAACTAAATTCGAAGGTCCACCATCAAACCTGATAAGCATAGGGCAGCATCAGTTCACCTGCACTGCTTTCTGTTTCACACTAAGCTGATGGTGTACCCAGCGTGCGCAAACCTTTCTGAGGCCGACCTTCTGATGCATTATGGTGCGTTTTGGTTTCAATGAGATTTCGAAGGCTTCGTCGACTGTGTCAATGTCACCCGCGCATCTTTCTCCACCATCGCCTGCACAAGAGCAATTTTGTCCGTTATGGCGGTCTCTACAGGTCGACCATATCGTGTCTCATCATTCAGGGGCTGAATGCCACACTTGAATTCCGCAAACCAGTCAAATACGATGCTTCTTGAAGGCGCTCCATCACCAAAGGTAGCTTGCAAACGATCAATGCTGCATCTTTAAATCACATTTTTAAAAGCAGAAAATCATCAGCCTCCATTGACCTCGACGGAGTTCCATCCTCACAGTCCAAGTATAGCGACCCTTACGACATATGAGCTGCTCTCAACTGTTGATATTTGGTTCCATGAGTTGCAATCACCGAACAATATTCACAATAAATTACAGTTCACACTTGGCCCGCTTGTTACTCTGCATCTCGTACGTGTACTGCGTATCCGGAACTATTTTATGTAACCCTCGTAGATGGATTCAACGCAGCCTGTGATCATGATGCTTCTTGTTCTCATGAAAATGAAGGGTGAATTACTTTTCCCAAACGAAAGAGACTTCATAGGCAGGAAAGTGAACATCGTTTATATATAGTGTAAAAACCTCGCACAGGTCTGAGCTTACATTTTGGAAAAGGTTTTCTCATTTATTTTACAGAAATCCAGATGTAGTTTGTTGCTCTGTGAATTCGAATCATACAGGAGAAAATTTTATTTTGTTACACGCAACACAGTGAATGAAGGTCTCGAATGTGGGAAAACGTTTACAAAGAATTTCGGTTCACTCCAACAGGCGTTTATTTGAAGTTTTCTTCCATTCGGACCGGAGAGATATTTTGTGTAAAAAAGTCGAATATGAATAATTTCAATTTCTTCGGCATTGTGCTCCCACTGAGGATTGAAAGTGGTTGTGTTTGCGTCGCATAGTCTCTCAGTAAACTTTACGACTTCAGCGAACAGACTGGCTTCAGAGACCACCTTCTCCACTTTGTTGCCGTCAGTGCAAATCATCATCATCTGAGTGTGATTTGCGAAACCAAATATTGTCTCGGAAAACTGTTGCTTGATACGCGCTGCTCTAAAACTGAATAGCCAAAAGTTTTTGACATAATTATAAACACTCCCTCTCTGTGTAACGCCATCCCTCAGAAAATACATATTGAGAAATGTTGATTCCTCAACTGAACCCTTTAGCCATACTAAATCAATACACATTCTAAGAAAATGCAAGCTCAAATAACGGGACCAATATGAACGAAATTGTGAAGTTGGCATAACGAAACATTGTTGGTTAGATCTATGTTCGTCAATGCACAGCTTTTGCCAACTTGGACGGAAGAATTTACAGGTCCGTTTTGTAGGCCGCTATCCACAAATTCACCATATCCAATCATTAGGAACGGAGGATTTACTGACTGATAAGCACAATCCCCATCATATCTCAGAATATAAATACGATTACATCATATGGTGCATTGCAGCCTATCATAAGGAGTGAGGTTCTTTACCGAATGAGGTTTTATGTCCGTGCAATGTTTGAATGATTTGTCATGCCGGAACTTCAACCGAATCAACAGGGAGACCAACAGTAAATTGTAACTGGTTTCCTTCTCTGGCGTTCAACTACCAAAGATAACTATCTAACCATTCCGTGGAATTTCGAGGGAGACGCAAACAACTGAGTTGATGCTGTTTTATAAATTGATCATGAATTCAGCGGTATTCAAATGAGCAGACGTTTTTATGTATATTGTGGACTGTAGTCCTGTCTTGACTACTGATTTTTAATAAAATTCCTTCAGTGTTTTTATGTATCAAATCAGGG
>UZAN01040306.1:45841-65751 GCA_900618425.1 Echinostoma caproni
ATTGTGATGCCTCAACTGACTGCAAATTACATTGCATCGTTATGTAAACACAAGACAATAATGCCACTCGACAAAAACAATAAGGGCATCAAAAAATCGGCATACACACAATGAAATGTCTTATTTGAAACAGGTCATCATAAATCCCATAAGCAGGCAGAATAATCGAAGCAAACCAGTCCTGGGAGAGCGATTTCAAAAATGACCATATTCGTGTGTATGGTTGAGAAGAAGAGCTGAAGCATGTGCGTGAAGGTGAACTTTGAAGGATGATCAGTTCTAATCAATCCATCAATCATAAAGACCATAACACAACTCATCATGAGCATGGTTTATGTCTAGGACGATTTCGCTGCATCTCAACATACTGCAGAAAATGCAGTGTTTTTATATAGGGCTGTAGCATGGCAGCAAAATACAGTAAAACAGACAAAACATAGAAAATCTGAGGGCAGGG
Organism: Echinostoma caproni; assembly: GCA_900618425.1. NCBI lineage: Eukaryota > Metazoa > Platyhelminthes > Trematoda > Plagiorchiida > Echinostomatidae > Echinostoma > Echinostoma caproni. Next base: position 46,299 of record UZAN01040306.1, read on the forward strand.
ACAGAAGCACCATGTCACCAGGGTAAGGACAAACTAACAAACAGTTCTTTTTGTTGACACAGGGGAGCCTCCATCGACTGATCACAATCGCTTCTGCAAACCTTAGGGATATTGCAACACGGTCGGTAATCCGAAACGCCGTGCTTCGAACGATTTGGTGTGGCTGCGTCCGAAGATATTGAGCTATGGCTGATGACGGAGTCTTATATTTTCGACCGTTGTTTCTACGGTCATGGACTCGACCTAAATTGCATCATCTTACTCTAGACCCAATTTGGAACATGTTCAACCACCAGGTTACATAATTGTTGCTGTTTTATACCCACGTGAGTCGTTCCGCACTCACAACGGAATTGGTAGATCAGAGAAGAGTTGGCGTAAGGAGGTAGATTGTCTTTGTCGGAGTGTGTGGGTACTCTATATGTCCGATAGACTATTTGGGTATGAGCTGTATAGTAGGTTTGAGCGATTGTTGATCTCAGTCGGTAATGTTCCGCAAATAGCTTACATCATCACCTTTGCACTGAACGCATAACGAGACCTGCAGCTTTGGAGCTGAAGAAACCCATTCATTTGAAATTCTTGATTTGCTGGGCTTGATAACAAACGTATCGGGGTAACCGTTTTTTGCTAATGCGGAACGGTCCAGCGACAAATGTGCAGTTTCTGTAGTTACAATTTGGAAACAGTAATTCACTTTCACTTTTAACCGTCGTGAGAAACAACCACTCACTACTCACAAATGTGAGTAGTGCCTCACAACCGTATGATGTGTTACCGTTTCAAATTTGGCCTTTTAACATTTAAAACAGTAGTCCCAGCAACCACCTGATAGTTTGTTATCTACCTGACAGAGTAAATGTTTTTCTAACAAGGATGCTAATTACCATTTTGGTTTAATTTACTCCCGAATGTTCTTTACTTGCTCGAAGTGAATCGACTGAAACGAATCCAAGTTCGCGGTAGGCATAACTTTTTCCACCTGTACTGGTCAGTGTGCGAGTGTAGTTAACATGCAAACAGCAATAAAAATTCATTCAGAATGAACTTCGGGGATTGGTCAGGAATCAAAAACACCACTTCCGATCCTGTCAAAAGATGAACTGTCTAATTCCGAATGTTAGGGAAACGGAGAAACAAAGCGTGATGGGAACGCGTGCGCAGACAACCATCTGTCGGGAGTGAAAAACGAGGCACGATAAAACTTGGCTCGGTTTGAGAAACGAAACTGTGACAAATTTTACGATCTGAAACCGATCGGTCACAAAGTGCGACAGCGTGAGGGGAGAACAAAACCGTGCGCAACTCCGATCGAACATGGGGAAGAAATAAAACGGTGTTGCTATGGTAACAACTTGAGCTAATTACGAAACCAATACGACTGGAGGGGGAAATTGTTAAATTTACTTGTGCATCACCACGTCTGAACGGGAGCAGTCATAAAAAATGAGAATAAGTAAGTATAAGAATTCGTTGTGTTTAAAAATTCTAATTGAGAGGCTGTTCCCGGTGCTGTTGTTGTTGTTGTTTAATCGACTTCTTGAATGAATAAGTGATCCGTGGAATAATGAAGTCAATCGTTACCTGAACATACAAAAACCGAAATTTACTCCTCCGTTAAACAAACCGAAAACGAAAGTCTATTGTGTAATATTCAAGTGGAAACCTCGCCAACTTGGCTGGATTCTTTCTAGTTCTCGTAATTTAGGAGAAAATTGACTGACCTGTTATTTTCCTGTATTATTTTGTCTAATAGACCATCTTACTTAAAATGTGTTGATAGCTCTCTTGCATGCAGCGGATGGTTAAGCTTAAACTCGAAGCTGACCCCAAAATCAGCTCCTTATTAGCGTTGATAACCTGCCTTCCCCTCTGGGTTACCTGGACACATCACAGCTTAGTGATCATATCATTATCTTATATTGTATTGAAACTTTAGCGAATTATATACAAGCTTTCAGTCAAAAAATAGACCACCGTTGCAATTCTGGTAAAGAAAGAGGTGAAAAAGTGAGACGTGAAAACGTACAAAATATGAGTTAAATACTATTCAAGAGGAGAAGCGAGACAGCCAAAGATTGGCGCTTGTTAAGTCAAAAGAGAATGGGGCACCGATTCAAAAGCGGAAAAGTGGTCAAGAAATGCTCAATACACATATTTGGCTTTGTCGTTAGCGGACTTACAGATGAAATGAACCAGGGAAGAAATGGCTCCATCAACCTCGAACCAGTGGAAGTGAGAGTAATTGGTTTGGTTCGAGTGAGGGATTAGCTATTTGTGCAAAATTCTGAGGCAGTGGCAGAACACTGTTTAGGAAAGGGTGGGACTTAAGTTGTCTGGACCAGGTGCGGTCGACACCTTGAGAGAACACGTGTTTATACATGATAGGATCAAACGAAGATCGGATGTTTGTATAACTGGAATCAACATAACTGAGGTATGTGTCGGGCAAAGAAATGAATAGATGCAGCATTCAGTTTATCAATAACAATAGAGGGACTGGAAATCACTTTCTTCTGTGTACAGAATAGATTGATTCCACGCCACATAGATTTACAGTTAGCCGTCCCATAAAACTGACTTGCATAAAGGGCGTCCAACCGTCTTATTCCACTCTTAATCGGAAACGACAATCGTTGCATCTCGGCCCTCCTGCCACATTTAAATGCTCGTTCCTTTTCACGGCGAAGAGGTTCAAGAAAAGGGGTTGATATTCTGCCATGTTGAAGGAAGAAAGTTATCACAGGACAGCATATATCAAAAACACAGTTCAACACTTCTTTCAGAAATGTCATACTTGACAAAGAGGTTGTGTTTAAGGGAAAAAGGTCGGTAACTACCATAAGAGACGATCCAAGCAAGGCAATATTGTCTGGGGAAAGATCTCGCTGACAGAACATAATGTAAACATATCATGGATCGAGTTAAAGAAAAATGTCCTGAGTGTGAGTAAATCTTAGGTCTAACCAGGATCAGGTTGGGGTCATTGGTGTCCAAGGGGGAGAACCGTTTGGTGGAAAAGGTGTCAGCGTGGTTTGTGATTATGTGGTCTAGATGACAGTTTCTGCTAGTCGGTTCAATAATCAGGTGCAGGGAGAGGCGGGATTAAAGTTACCAGCTATTAGATGCAAACTGTCAGCAAGAAATGGGGCAATAATCTGGAGGAAATTATCATAAAAATGTGTCAATTTCTGACAATCTACCCTGGGGTGTAATGTATAGGTTAGTGATAGCGATATAAGGAAAGAGGGAGAATTTGGGGTGAGACAGACAACAGTCAAGCAATCAATGCCAATCTGGGAATACTTAAAAAGTACTTCGGACTTGCCGCACCAATTGGAATTGATGTAATTAATCACACCGCCTTCCATCTTCTTCCAACACCATTATCAAATATCCAAGTCAAAGTTTTATAATGGGCATTACTTACAAACAGATGCTTTTCTTGTCCCATAGGGTGTTGACACGAATTGAACTATAACAGTGATGAACAAAATTCCATATGCTGCATTTGGTTGTGTTTTGTGTTCTCATGGATGTTGGAATGCAATGTTTGTTAATGATTCGTCAAGTTTTACCTTGAAAGAATCAATCGTATACAACATGTGATGGTAGGGAGTTCCAGGCAGTGAGCAATCTGACGGCAAAGGAATGACGTCGGCAGTCCTGTAGAGAATTTAGGAGTACCAACTTGAATGGATGACTCCGTAGATGAACGTTTGATGACAAGAGTGGTTTGGGTTGTGTAATATTTGGTACACAAAAATCAAGTCTCCTCGAATCCGACGATACTGAGCAGGGTATAGACCCAACGACTGCATTCTCCCCATGTATGAACCATGATAGAGTCCTTTGACCATCTTCGTGGCGAGCCTTTGTGAACGCTCCAGAATCTTATGATCACGTCGTAACCATGGATTCCAATTTTGGTTGGCATACTCAATATGCTGCCGAATGTATGCTGACAACAGACGTGAGAATAACGATCGTTCAAAACGACCGAAAACACCTTTAAGTAGACCAACATGTTTTAGTGCGGTTGATGACGTCCTGACACAGTTACCAGAACAGCTCAGGTCTTCGTGGATTATAACACCTAAGTCCTTCTCTGTTGATGCATGAGGCAGTAGTTCGTTTCCGAGGAAATAAGGAAACCGCCCATGGTTGTGTAGGGAAATGACCTTGTATTTAGAGACGTTAAATTGGATGTCGTTCTCAATAGACCACGTGTGAGCTGCATTCAGTGATTCTTGGAGTTCCAGCGAACCCCTGTCACTGTCTTCCAGATTTTGAAGTCGTCTGCAAACAATAGTGTTTTTGGTCCAAAGACATTCGGTAGGTCGTTTATGAAGAAGAGAAAAAGTCGCGGACTAAGCACAGAACCCTGGGGGACTCCGTGAGAAACGGCGATAGGGGCGGACAGTGAATTAGAGACTCGAACAGACAGTCCGTTGTTGGAGAAAAGCAGCAATCCAATCAAGCGCGGGGTCTCTGATACCAAAATAGTACAGCTTAAGGAGCAGTATTTCGTGGTTCACCAGATCGAACACTTTGGAGAAGTCCAGACAAACCACATCAACTGAATCGCCTTTGTCCATTCATCGCGGGCTAGGAGCAGATTGGTAGTACATCGACTCTTTTGACGGAATCCATGCTATGCTGGGGAAAGGAGGTCGTATTTTTCTAAGTGTTCCATCAAGAAATCCGCCACGATTGATTTCTTGACTTCGGATAGGACGGGTAGGAGTGTCACCAGGCTGTAGTTGGCAGAATCACTACGACGGCCGCCTGTGTAAATTGGAGAAATTATGCCTTGTTTCCACGACTGGGGTAGCACGGTTGCGTCAAACATCCTTTGGAAAAGAAAAGCTAGCGGCTCAGATATGTGATCCGCCAATGCGGTTGGGGAAGTAGGTCATCTGCACCTGGAGCCGAATACTTAAGTATACTCAGAAGCGTCGATTTCACTCTGTCGGAATAAACCGTGAAAGTAGTCAGTGGTGGATTTGGAAGAAAGAGTGTCCGACGAGGCAGCCGCAGTCTCGCGCTGTTGGGTGTATCAAAGACTTGGGCATATTGGTTTTCAGCATCTTAGTTGCTTCCTAAGTGTTGCTGGAGACCTTCCCAAGACAACTGAGTGCGGGTATCCCATAGTTTACTTTCCTCGACACACTGACATGTTTGTATAGTAGTGATACGTTGGAGATGAACTTCTGTGAGAACACATCATGGTAACTCAGCTCATGTACAATGGATACGAGTCGGTTAACTGTTTAAACTGACTTTGGAACGATAGATGGGAGGTCAAAGTTTGATTGAGATGCGGGCAGTTGAAATCACCCACTATTAGAATATGACTAAATTTGGCAGATAGGGCTTGTGACATAGCTCGCAAAATTGTATCGTTTGCTGACTCCGTGGACGAGGGAGAACGATAGACCACTTCAACAAGACAACCGTCGTGCTTCGACAGTTTCAGTTTACACCAAAATGCGTCAGGGGCTGAAACAGGAGGATTAATTGCATTGCACTGGAGATCACCTCGATGGTAAAGTAGAACATCACCCCCGCGTGTTGGACGATCGCGTCTGAGAATAGACATGCCCGGTAGACACAACTCAGAGTCGAGAATGTCAACCGTCAACCAAGTTTCTGTGACAGCAATGATATCCCACTGACTGAATTGGAAACACAACACCATTTCAAAGAACTTACTGCGGAAACCTTGGGCATTAGTGCAGAAATAGGTCAAATGTTTTTGGTGTAGATGTCCCTTTGAATGAGAAGTAGATTCATTGCCGACCCCGTCACAATCGGTTAACATTGGTTTTTTGGGGAGGGAGCCCTGGTACTGGTCTGTCTGAAGCAGACGAAATTATCCAGTTGGACCACGGAATCGTCCACATCTTCATTGAGCCATCACTCCTAAAGACACAAGACACAAGAGGTGCGAAATATCTTTCGCTAGAGCAGGTAGGATAAGTCTAGAAGCTTCCTAAACACAGAACAGACATTGTAACCCACAATGGTAGGTGCGATCATCTTGCTGGGAGTAGTGCGACCAAGAGCAGTTTGCTAACCGGCACGAATTCGGTTTCCGCGTTTGTCTAGCGACTGGCACTCCAAACATGGCAGCATGGTTTTTCATAAAAAACATCCTTAATTTCTAACGAGAATTCCTTTGTGTATATGTATATTTAGAAATTTGGGTAGATAAATTCCAGAACGCAACGGTGGCGAGCAACTGTAGCGCAGCCGTTCAAAGGGGCCCACCCGGTTTCCGGTCTGTTGACGCTTAAGCGGAGCGAATAACCGCACAATTACAGGTGATGGGACAATTGTTACTTGCAAAACAATCAACGAGAAATATGAGGTACATACTAGCACTATCACTACATGTAGATGATGAAGGACGTTTGCTTATGTGGGTTAGGCGAGAGGACCGTGATCGGAGGATGGGGACTGCCAGTCTGAAAAGAAGAGATTGCATTCTTTTAGGCTAAGAAATTCTATTCAGCCTATTGATCCATTTCTGTCTAGAACAGATGAATGGTGGAGTGAAAGGCAATATACGTAAGATGTGTTTTGCACCACGAATCGGCCAGCAAAATCCTCCATATTTCCCTCAAGTTGCCGAAGTTCGTAACTGTACTGGAGGANTGGAGGATGAGGAGAAAAAACGTAAGTGATTATATACGTCGCACAGTAACAAATATTAACTCCGCTCTTCATAACAGAGATTACGATGTTCTTAATCAACCCAATGTTAAGACCGAATTCCAAACGCCACGCTATGCACCGTAATTTAGGGTCCGTAACCCAATACAGAAAATCAGAACACCCAAAACAGCCTGCGGCCCGGAATCGGGTAAACGATTTAATGAATGATCGTGGAAGTACATCAATCGATTAAACGATGACCGACAACTAGGTCAAGTTGGCGCATGGACAAAACGGACTAGAGGAATATTAGTCAGTGTCTGTCATGAACCCCTGTGTCACGTGATTGGACGATCAATGGGAACTGATAGACGAATGTGTACGTAGCACATAAAAACAACAACAGCAACAACAACAACTTGGTGGAAGTAATACCTAAGAGTGGTGTTTGTTTTCTACCGAATCCGAAACCAAACACTAAGTTAATCGGTTGTCAATGACCTCCCAGATTACAATGAAGCAATTTTGGAAGCGAAATTCGTGATTGGAACAATCGCGTTTATTTTACCCTCGTGTTGATCACTCAAATCCCTATTCTCATATGATGCACCTTGTGCACCTTATTTGGTCCTATTCAGTGAGCGGAAGAGAGCGGGTTTATTATGTGGTGCATTTCTCATTTCCCGTTATTTAAGGACCACATTATCAATTGGTGACAAACGAAGTGATGAAAGGTAAGTGTACGACGCATGGATCAACTGTCAGCTTATGAAGGGATAAAATATTTGTTTTTACATGTAAACTCACTCACACGCACACACACAATTGAGTTCAGGTTGTCTGATAAACAAATCGCAGTAATAATTGTGATAACTGTTATAAACTAAAGGGAACAAAAGGTTCCATGATCTGCTTTTGGGTACAACAGTGCCACTGACCGGGCCAAGGGAGATGAATTATCCTGCGAAATTCACTAGATGGGTCTTTGATCTGTGAGGTAGCGGGATTTTGTGTACAAATCGCAGTCCATCGGGGAGGGGGCTAATGTTCAGTTAATCGAATCACATCCATCGGACGGTGTCAAGCGTTCAAGCTGCCCAATACACCTCAAGACCCGATTGGACCAGTAGCCATTGCCACAACCAGGGAGATGTCGACGTTTATGGTTCGTACTTCTCTTCTTGTTTGGTTTATAATCAGTTTTTAACCAGCACCCATAAGTGAACTGCCAGTGGCTCACTGACCCGATTATAGCCTCAGATGTTTTCTTTTTGTCTTCTCGCTTTAATGAGAAAATACCTCCGTAAAGCGGAAAGGTAGTGATAAGGCTTCCTAAACAAAGGCTACTCTTGGTTGGTGGTGGCACAGTGATTTGGTCTCTGTCACCGGCGTGCTTTGGACCCTATGGTTCGAGGGTTCGAGCCCCACCATGACCACCCGAGTTTGGTGGTAGAGAGGTTTGCTGCCATCCGGTTCAATAACATACCTAACCTAACGGGGCCTTGTGTGGTTCGCCGATCCAAATCCCGGGGCTTAGCTTGTCGGTTTCCTCCAGTGAACAGTAGGTCCTCGAAACTATGGAGTTCACCCCTTTTGATGTTCATCACACTAAGGTGTGTAATAAAAAAACCTCAAATGGCTTAATCTTATGGAAGCAGTTTACTAGATACAAGCGAATGGTGATCAACCGTAACTCGAGATACCTACCTCTGACCATAGTGAGGCTTTCCGAAGCAAAGGAACATTGGAGGAAACCTAAGTTGTTATCCAGTTGTAGTTGATGGAAGAACGTTCCCAAATTCGGCAGGTTTTAAGACTAGAGGCGCGAGAAAATGCAAGCTTCTACAGAACAGAGCAGAGGTCCGTCCGGACATTTTTTGATTAAAATCAGTTGATAGCGGTGAACTTCAGAAGGCAATATTGTTATATATCCACAAAACTGAGTCAAAAAAGAAGAACAGCGCTACGAATTTTCTTCGTGATGGTTCTCTGGTTGTAACCTGCCCAGATGGCAGCCACCTCCTCTGTCATTTTCTGGAGTGTGATCGTGCTCCTGAAGGCTGATGCCTGGGCTTTTCAGTTGCCTGGACAGTCATGATTTTCTTCTCGATTTATCCAATGACACTCGCTAGCCTGAATACATCCATTGTCCTCTCGGTATTAATTATCCGAGGCGTTTCCCGTAAGTCTTCCGACAGGCTCTCTTTAAAACGATCCAAGAGCCATTCCAAAAGCGCAGCTTCATCCAATGTCTGATGCGCTCGACGTAACAGGTCGCACAGGACCATGGCTTGTCAGAATGTCTATGCTAACTCTCAGATGCGCCATCCATAAGCACCGAAATGCCTGCTGGCGGTCGGCCGAGGTGCCAAAATCCTAGATCAGAGGGTACTTCGTGGCGGCCTAGCCCATTTTCTCTCGGTCTGTTTGCACCGCCTCTAATATCACCCGCGTGATACCCTTGAGAAGCGCTCACGAAAATAAGCGTGACTACAAAGCACGGACTATGTCTACCTGATAAGAGAAATAGTCAAATTGTTTTCATAAAACGTAATTTCTTTTGAAAGTCACAGGTTTTACGGACCCTCATCAAAAATGACCACATACGCGATATTTGGTATGAATCTTTCGTGGTATAGCAAATGGCTGATTGACCAAGCCCGTCGCATAGCACCCGGACTACCTTGTGTCATCACTTCCTCTGGACTTAAGATAGCAAACCGTACTGTTTGCACCCGTTTGAGGTTTAATACCAGTATTCTCGGGGCCTCCCTTCAATTAAAAATAAGCCAAAGTACGTTGGACACTGCCTCTTCAATCTGTCGAGAAACTACTTCGATTATATGAGAGTAGAGCAGGATTCGATCTGATCACCTGACGAACTTTGTTGTGTATAGAGCCAAATGAAAAATCAACTGAAGCGTTAGAAAGCAACATACAGCTGTTTCCACGTGGTTCAGTCTCATCAACTAAGCGAATTCGTTGACCCAAATGGGAATCAAACCCTGGACCTCAAAGGCACAATGCAAGCCTACTATCCTCACAATCCTCGAGCTAGTACCGAGATGTATAAACAGTGATTCCTGCTGGTAGAGTTGGATTCTTCTAGATTTGTTTGCGTAACAGAGCATATCCCCAATCAAATTTTATTGTTCCCCGTGATTTTTTCTGGTTTGCCCGAGAAGGATTTCATCGCAATTCCCAGTGGCTTGGCAATTATTAACCATACTTTACTTATTTTCATGAATACCGTAATCATAACACAGGGTGATCTTCATCCAACCTCGTGTGTGAATTCCGCTCGTTTGATTCTCAACTTACGGTCACTTTGGCTCTATCTGTCTCCCGTTCCCATGCCAGAACCCGGATGCTACTCAGCATCTCCGTCTAAATATCGATCGTAATTTGTCAGTCAGTACCCTATTTAGCACGCATTCTAACCGACACGTATCAGATTGTACAGGAACTAATCTGAAATGCAAAATTTCACCTTTGTTTCCATTTCGTCACAAATGACTATTCAATCACAGTGTACCCCGCTGGAAGTGGTTAGCACTGCTTTTGATTGAATTACGAATCTAGTTGATTGCACAAATCACTGAAATAGAATGCATCATTCACACGGAGATGATCTGTAAAATTGATCAATTCACCGAGGTTCACACCGTATACACTGAACCGCATTGACAGTCTGAAGCACAACAAAACTGCAGAGGTGGAAGCACTTGTGTTGCTGGTAACGTTACTACAAACAAAATATTGCCTAATACATTGCAGTCTACGGAAAAATGCAAGAAGATGGTAAGTCGTGGAAATGATATTGTCAAGAGTGCTACTACCGTCTTCCTTTGACTCATCCAACTGTTATACAAATTGACAACATGACAACAACGCGTAATCAACACGCTGTTAATAGTAGAACGAGTCATAACTGCAAGACTTTTTCAATGGAAACTTATCCGGGCGATGTCTCGTTAAATTGTCAGAATTAGATCGACGATTTAGATCATCGCATTTGACTCACAGTTACTTGTGAGTAATGTGTTTGTGTGTGACTGTTGATATGGATTGACTGACTATCCTTCGGAGCACTAAACTCTCGTTTCGCTTTCATCAGTAGTACATATCCATCGTCCCGTCCGGGACTTGAACTCCGGACCCATCTCATGGAAGGTGCGTGTTACCACTGTACCAAACAGCTCATGCTGTGGCTGAACCAAATTGCCAATTCATGTTTGTTCATGTGTAGTCAGTCAAATCAATCACTATCAGCCATCCAACATACACTACTCACAAGTAACTGTGAATCAAATGCGAAGATCAATCAAGCCTGATAGATATGTGGCAATTCAGCCCGTAACCTGGATGGAAGTCCTGAGTTGGTGGGAGGCTTTCGATTGGAGTTAACAGATTGTCATCCGTGTCTCCCTTCGTTGCTGTGGAGGGCCAAATGGACTGACTGACTAGCACTGAAGACAACACCTAAACAAACATGAATTGGCAATTTGGTTCAACTGGTTGGCGCAGTGATTTAGGTCATATTGAAGCACGCCCCTGTTGGTTCCAAGGCGCCATGAAAAGCAGATGCAGGATCTTCGTGATTGAATTGTTCAGCGTCACTCAAATTCAGACTTCCCCTCTTCCTTTTCCACTGAGTAGAGTAAAATCAAGGTAAAATACGGTTGCTCTTATTTTGTTAATATGCCAGACAGTTTCCCAGTGATTGAGAGCAGTTGACAGATAAAAACTGAGAATCGAATCAAAACGTAAAAGGATTTAGTAATCGACATTTTTAAGAGACCCATTATTGGTTGAGCTGTGGAGTAATTGGACCCCAAGCGTACATTGAAATCGCGTATCGACAAAAACAAATTTTGTTTGGTTGGCCTTGACACGGAACCCACAAGATGAGTGAACCGGAGCTGATCAACTGGGTGTTCCCTCTGAGTTAGTTGGCTTATAGTCGACTTATGCACCTGCGAAGAGTCGGTTGGCCCGAACACAACCCATCCAAGTAGGGTCTTCACGCTGAATAGTTCTTTTCGACCTCCTAAGCGTTGATCGATCGTCCAATGTGCTTCTGAAACGTCCCCTACCGATAAGAATCGTCACGCTGGAAGCTTTACCTTCAGGAAACTTGAGATCTCGAAGATGGGGTCATTGCGCAGTGATCTTTTAGGGTCAGTGAGTGGAGGAGTGAGCACAGGGATGTTATCTATACGACTACAATCTGATCCATCGAGGGTGGACATAACTAGAGTAGTGCGCTGACTGGGAACATTCAGTTTGACATTGACAGTATTTATAGTCACTGATGTGGGAGATGACGGCAGGTTGAGATTTCCTAGCCTCGAAGTAACGTTGTATCTGAGCCACTGCATAGGTTTCAATCTCAGCTTCAGCACCAATGAGACGTACAGGGATCACTCCGAGACACACATCCTTTGGGGAGACGTTCGTTGCTGCAATCTTTACCTCTGAGACATAGGTCACCCGGCGGGCTGGGTACCTTGACCAAATGCGATTCCAATAGTGCTTATCTGGCTGGGCACGTAATCAAAGCCGGTCGCAGTACACGTCCAATTAGTGTCCTGGAAAACTTGAGGTATCACGTAGAAGCAGTTATTTGAGCTTTACAGAGATTGATAGCCTCGCTCGGATTCAAATTTACGTGTGGATGTCTTCTACGGATCGAGTAATTTGGTTAGCTTATCACATTTAGGCACATCTTTTCGCGAACGCCTGTACTTAAAATCATACACTTTGAGGTACCCACATATTGTCTGCTTGTAATATTGTGATCTCTTACGCCAAATGAATTCTGATTTCACGACGTTGATGTTATCCCGAACAATGTGCCTGAACGATGCAAACCTCTTTTAGTACCTCCCTCCTGGGACAAAGAATTGCCTTTGAAGGTCGGAATGCCTTGAACATTTGTTACCAGTGGATTTAAATGATTTTCTGTGAGAAACCACGGAGAAATGTGCGCAACATGAGAGAGAGAGAGAGCGGGAGACCTATGAACGATGCTCAGGCGCTCAACGTTATTACCCTGCCGTATTTACGTTTTCGGTCACGTCATAACTACCCAAATTGAAACAGGGGAAAGGTTAAATTGATCTAGATATGGTACACAGTCGATTTAAAATGACTGATTTGTCTGTTTCAGGTCCTGAGTTAAACCAGTTCAATAGTTTCTTCGTTTGCTGTTGAATTGTGCCTATGCAGGCGAGATGGATATGTTGTGTTGCAGTTGACAGTAGAAATACTGAATGCTGGAAATTAGAAATTAAGACTATCCCACTTAATTCTGGATAATAAGTGCCATCACATTTGATTTTGATTTAGTCATTCGGTGAAGTGACGCATTGAAAACACTACATCATTCAAATACCGAACCCGGGATAAAAATCAATTTGGCTGAGTCAAAGTGAATATCCGATCCGAACTGTCCCATGATCACATGACAAAAAACATGAGTAAATAAAACGTTATGACACTTTCAGAAAACAATTGGATCCTTTATTACACGTGAAAATACGTTTTCCCAAGTCATACCTCGAAATAGTCGTGGAGTGATGGCGTAACAGGACTGGTTAGAAGTATTAGGTGTATGGATCACGTAGAAAAAAGGATGTTTACAAACAAAACACTGGATGTGGTTTGTGCAAAGACCATGCGCAAAGTTTTAAATTGGTTGATGATTAGTTGAGTGGTTAGGTTCAGCGAGCAATTCTCATTGGCGGTATATAACAAAGCCAAATGATGAAATTCCGCGAAAGTGATGCACACACTCATGAGTTCGACTGTTCGCGGGGAAGCAAACGACTTCACAGGATGGCCCAAATGTTGTATTTTTCGATAAGTAATTAAAAATTCATGCAGATCTGTTAATGGTGAAAGTTTGAAATTTCTACATTTCGCGAAGTTTTCATATTCTTACTCTTTTAAAGTGAACACATTGAACGATAAATGTAAGCTACTGTTAGTAAATTTTATTGTATTTGAAATCAGCACTGCACGGTTAGGTAAATATTGGGAAGAATCTAGGAGTTCACTTTTTTCCGATGATCTAGATTGCTAAATTTTTGTCAAATTTTTTTTTCGAGTGTCACAGATTCAAACCCCTCGTTTGCTATGTGCCGAAAGAGATGAAAAAGGCATACACTGCTCAAAGCAGACAATCGGGAGTTTGAGATTACCTTGACGTCGGGGAATTCGTACTGATGAAGTTGCCTAGTTTGGCTACGAAACGTTTGCAGACAACGTTTCCAGCTCGAGAAACTCACCAACACCATGATCCGCATCTCAAGCTACAATCATTCCACGTCAGTCCAAGGATTACTTCCATCTCGATGTAGATGTTCAAAATGGAAACATCAAGAGTGACAACTGTATATGTATTTTATCGATTGATTGAAACCAACTGTCCTTCAAACTTCACTATCACTTTACATTCCTCATCTCTTCCGGTCAATCGTACACTCGGAAGCACTAAACTCGAGTTTCTCTCTGATTAGAGCTCACAGGCCTTCCATGAGACGGGTTAGTGGTTCAACCACTGAACGATGGGTATGCACTACTACTAATGAGCTTTAATAAAAGCGAAACACAGCAGTGTGTGGTTGAATGGAACAGCTGAGGCATCTGTTTGAGGGTGAAATCTGAGGGATGGTCAGTTTCAATCAATCAATATCAGTTATCCCAGAACACTACTAGCAACTAGTAACTGTGAGCTAAATGCGAATGTGTTCTATTTTTTGGGTTCTAGTTCCTTTACAGATCCAATTCGTGTTTGATACTTCACTGATGTTCCCCACACACGTTTTGCTTTATGCCGAGCACGTGTTGCGTTGAATTTTTGGTCACTCATGTGAGTCTTGTCTCCTAACGATCATCATTTGCTCCTATCAGACACGTCGTGTAAGTCGCTTGCCACGCGATAGAATTACTGTACTTGTTCAATGTCCACTGGTTGACATGTATGGTTGAAATAAACAGTCTGATCAATTTTATTTGCCCCTGATATCAGAGTTTCATAAAGTGCTCGTAATGCGCACACGCAATGCTTCACGTTGTACCAAACATTCATTTGCCAAGTTGACTCTAAAGAAGCAAGAATTATTTAATCACATGCTTGTCTTTTTTCGTGTAGAGATTTAGACCAGTGGGTCTAAATTTATGTTTCTTTCAAGGCTTTCACAATGATCGATTAACTGTGAAGACGCTCCGTTACAACTCTATTTGATGGGCTCTCTGAGGATACCGTGCAGGAGCCTTTTATCCTGGCTTGTGGCCAGCATGTATCGTATGCAAAACAGCACCATCGCCACCAGCGTGTACCAGTGATTGTTATTGGACGATTGTGGCCACATTGTGTGTGTCTGTGTGTATGTGTGAGTGGATGGGTGGATGGATTGGTGGAAGATAAGATGTGGAACGTGATTGTCTACTACTCTATTTGTGCTAACAATGTGTGTGTGTATCAAAAAAATTCCCGGTAAAATTAAGTTGATGAACGTGGGAAATGAAACCTTCTTCCGGATACCTACACTCGGGGAATGCAAATATGAAACCGATGTACGATCGATACCTAGCCCTCAACAATAATACGGCAGAGAGCACGAATTGAGGACAACAGTCAGCGTATATTCTGTGATCATGATGTGATACGCAAATATAAGTGGGTAATTGGGTGTACAAGAACGACATGGTGACGCATCAATCAGATCGCGTCCTTGACACTTCAATTGGTCGATCGGACAACAGTTGTGGAGGATTAACGATCTTCCAAGGAGTTAAACCCACACACCCAAGGCCATTAAGAGTGCCTGGTGCTTCTGAACAATCGAATGGGCTAATCCAAGATGTCTGATTCATCCTAGTCATCCAAACCGGGAATAAACCTGACCTTAGGCGTCGCGAATGTGCTTGTGGTTTGACGTGAACACGTGCGCGGGCAGGTTGACAGGTTCTCTAACGTCCGACCCACACAAACGTTTTGTTACTCTGTTTTTCCTTAAATTTGCCAACTTTCAAGCGTAACAACAACAACCAGTTTTGTTCTAAAAGAATGGCTTCCCAACCCACCTCTATGTCCCAATATACAGTAGAATTTATGATTATGGACCTTCACTATACCTAATGTATTGGAATTTTCTGTACATTTGTCTTTTTACACTAGTGCATATAACAAGGTTTCCTTATCAACGGAATCGGTTTCAATGTTAAAAATTAAATATCAATTTAATTCTGTATCAATCTCACCAAACAATTGTGATTGGAATTTACCGGTTCAGTTTCCGGTGATTTACGTTACGGTACGTATTGTGTTCATGACTTTTTATAATAATCCTTTTTTTGGTTCAGTCTATTTACACACCGTACTGACAATAACTGACATCTGATGAATAATTCATGGTTTGTTACAAAAACGATGCTAATTAGGCGAGGTTACCGTTCTCATTACAAGTACTGATGAAATTCGTGCAACACCCTGACATATTTGTTTCTCCCATTGCGTGGTGTTTTGAGAGCCTAGTTCACAAGATTAAATATGGTAGTGCCCCCCACATCAGACGTAACAAATCTGTACTAATTTCCACTGATGTTTCTGCCTATAATAATTGAATGACAGGGAAATGAGCAATTTATCGATATCAACGACGGTTGCCGGTGCGCTAATCGTAAAATGAACATAGGATCAATTAAAAATCATGCTTAGAATTTATGTACAAAAGTGACTCCTAGTTTTATTACAGGTATTGTACTTTGATTTTATCAATGTTCTATTTGCTCTTCTTCATTTCTTTGCACTGGAGGCAGGCGTTTTTGCATGGACTACTCCCAGTTGACTTACCAACATTATTTGTTAGTTTCCTCAGATACACACGCCACACTGGCCATTGACACCGACTGTCAAGGTGGCGAACTTATTCTTGTTTCTAAAATGGGGAAAATGTTTTTGTTGACATTCGAAACGAAAGGCGGGGTGGCCATTGAATAAACTCAACATTGGATTTTACCAATACATAAACGGAATAGATGCGAAAAACAATATTTACTGCGGTCTGAGGGACGTTACTACCAATCTCAAGCGAGAGGATTTACTGATCTTTATCTGGGAACAATATAACTTCCCCGAATGCTATTTGAGTTTAATAGAGTTTGAACAATTATTTTCTGGGTTTTGCTCATGTTTAGGATTCACTGGAGAACTACTCAGTCCGTTTTCCGTTTCGTCTATGCACAGAACAGCATAACCTTTCGTTGTAAACATTTCTCGGGAATCCCACGTCCCTTATATCAACACATTCTGACTCGATTGGGAGCGTTTAGTTTGACTACTTGCCACTCATGTAAGTAGTATGTATACATAATCGAAAACCGATTTGGTCAATCACCTAGTGATCAGGTGGGTAGTATGCTTGCAATCTAACCCTGAGGTATCGGGTAGCATGCTCATGCTCACGAGATGCAACCAAGTGGAAAGCGTTGGTCAGTGCTTCCTATCATTTTCGCTCACGTTTCATTCCCTCTCGTCATTCCACGACCAACGATGCCGTACATTTATACATGCATGTGGTGTACATTGAATAATTCAGGTTCGTTCCCGTAAACCGAGTGGCTGAGCAATGCTACACGCCAAACAGATTGCTGTACCAGTCAGGCAATCTGGTGGTAAGCTACTGAACTATCATTGTGCATGAGACCACATCCATCCGGATGAAACAGTCCAATCCAAGGCCCGAGGCTGACATGTCAGCAGAATCAAATCCTTTTGATGAACAACACTCAATCATGTGTTCAAATATGACATGATTTTCACGTCTTGTAGTATAAATGTATAGATGTGTAAACGAAACGCATGAACTCACTTACCGCAACGTGGATTAACTATTTTCACTGGATCCATCATTGTCTGTTTGTGGATGACCTTCACTCATCCTTCGAGTTCTTGCTACTTTCGGATACTTTGTGCGTACACGATATTTGCTTTGTCTTTTTTATTATGTTTTATGATTGTGAACTATCTTATACAACCCGCATGTGTACCAATCTAGTGTTCAATTACCAAGAACCAAGTGAGTTCTTGGTTATTCGTTTTTCTGAAAAATATCATCCCCACCTGAATTGTTCATATGCATACCGTTTTTATCCGGAACACACAAATCAATCTTTCCTTCTCAGAGATTGCGAATTCTGTCAATTGTGTTATGTAATTCTTAATGACAAAAAGGTTTCCTAGACAAGTATCCAATTGTATGTGGTGCATTGTGTGAAATCTTTGCGATCACTAGCATAGATTTCAGTTAAACAAATTTTTTAGAGAAACTTTGTGAAGGTCATGCGATGATCGTATTAACCGTATCGTGTAGTCACAAAATGAGGAGAATCAGCTCTAACTACGGTCATATTTTCTTGGTATCTTCGTCCATGTTACCCAGTACCACACATTTCTATACTTCCAATTCTTTCTGTTTTCAATCTTAGCACGAACAATACACAAGTTTTGGGGTTCATTGATAATTGCAGTATGAATCTGTTTTAATACTTGGGCGGATGATCTGAAAATACTACGGGCACAAATGTTGATGCAAATTACGGTTTGACAAAACCGACTGCAAAAGAACTAGCTCTACTCAGACACATGCGCGACTATGATTTCTTGCGTTCAAAAAAAAACAAACTCATTAGTTTATTGGTTTTTAGACTGATAAGGGGAGCTGGTAACAATGTGCAGAGTTCAGAGGAAGAAGGAGTGTGTTCGGATGTTTTTACTGACCCCGTTTTCACAGTTTGATGAATTACAGTTCCAGAACATGTTTGTATACATGTTTAAAAAATCAGACAGAGCACAGTATGAGAACAAAAAGTGACACACAAGCATCAATACAACAATATGCATATATCATCAGTTACATATGGGGTAAATAATCAGAATTCTTGGTGTTTTGCATCTCAACTGGTCCCCTACTCACAAAGTTCAATATAGAGTCAATTATCATTTGTTATGATATCTGGTTGATGAGTCGTTTGTCAGTAATCCGTCCATGATAGCTTCTTGGTTTGCGAAAATGAGTGATCTCGTGAAAAGTTCTCTGACTAAACAATGAATCATTTCCAATGAATATGTTCCGTAGGGCGTGGCAGTATTCGTAAATGTGAGTTCCCATATGTGACACCGTGCATGAATAAATCCACTTCTATCATCGTCAGACACGAAATACACCATTCAATTCTGGAATTTGTATAACAAGACATGTGACGAAATACTGCAAATAGTGAGGCTTTTCTCGTCTCCGTACCGTCGACCTCGAGTAGACCTAATCTTCATAAACTACATATTGTATCAACCCAACCACATTTGCCGTCCTGTGCCGACTTTGTCTTAACGTAATCATCTCAAGGAACAATCATCATGGTTGAGGAACTGGAACAGTCATCTAGACCACCGGCATCACTCCTTTTCAGCAAGAGTGTGCGGCGTATAGAATTCTCTTCAATTTCATGTTGTGTGAATATAAGGAGTACCCGAGAACTGCGTCATGGTTCTAAAAGCATGCTATCACCGCACCTCGGGGAACGTTAAGTTCTATGGCAAACTCTCTCCTCACTAGTGGGGTACGACAGGATTGTTCCATTTCTCCGTTTCTCTGCAAATTTGCCGCAGGTGACTTTCTACAAGATAATTAACGCCAACGTCGAGCCTTTTCTTTGAGATGGAGTTGTAGGCTTTGAATATGCTGATCGTTTAGCCTTACACAGTGACGGCGAGGCTGCTCTTTAC
>UZAN01040307.1:0-11125 GCA_900618425.1 Echinostoma caproni
AACAGTGGGGGGGGGGGGAGGCGGTAGACAGCTCAGTTATATATATGCATATATATCATGACTGAAATGTTTATCAAAATCAAGATCGTCTGTAGTGCGGCCACAGTTCCGGTGTATAAATCTCCCAGGGAGGCGAACGGGAATGGACTGAGCCAGAGTGGAACGGACAACGCCATGAAGATAAGTTATGGTTTCTCCTCGTTGTTTTTGCAAGCAGCAATTCCCACGTGTTAGAAAAGGGACTGATAGAGCGGGAAGCGCATTTCGTGCTTCTGTATCTGTACTACGAGAAGAGGTTTTACCGTCTGGTACGAATCGCAGCTATTTTCGGTGCAAATGGATCTCTTTTGTTACTGAGGTCGTTGCTCTGGCTGCAGTGCGCCATTCTTCTCTTCACACAGACTGTCACTGGGACATTCATTTATCGCTCAGTAGAAGTTAAATTCTCTGTTCTATGGTTGCTAGGCCTAACCTAATTAAAGATTCAGCTGGGAGGGATTCAGGNGGATTCAGGTGGGATATTCATGAACGTGTGTGTGCATAGGTAAAATTAGGTCTTAATGATTCCTAAATGCTCTCTGTGAATCACGTAAATTGTCGAATCCCAAACCGTTGTTTTGTGGGGAATTTCTACCGCGAAGAATCATATAGCGAATACAATCCGACAGAAACGGATTGAGAACTTCGTACCTCTCTCTTGCGTACGATGATGATAATGAGGACGACGACGACGACGACGACGATGACGATGATGATGATGATGATGATGATGATGATGATGATGATGATGATGATGATGATGATGATGGCGAAGATTTTGACGACGACGACGAAGATTATTAGTATTTTCTTTTTTTGGCGAACAAGCTCGTTTTCAGTGATTTGTAGTCATGCCAAATAAATAACAATTATTATGTCATGATGATGAACAAGAACACGTGCATGTTCCAATCGATAAGTTTTATAGTTTCCTGTAAAAATGATCACAGAAAACTTCAAGACCACGGAAAGAACGACAGGCTGTAATGAACATAAACCTTGAATCTAACTCATTTGATGAGATGAAGCTTGCAGCTTACATCATGAAAAGCTGGTGGTCCGTGGATTACGCAGAACCTGGTAATGCGCTTTGAATGTTCAATCCGCAGTGGATTGAAGTGGCTCTGACATCTTGGTCATAGAGTGACATGTTGCTTCAGCGGAACTTTTGGGTTGGCTCGATGGGGCCTGTCCAACTGCCAATTAGGTGTCTATAATATGGTGAAACTCCACCTTGCTGCAAGGGAGCTTCTTTTTCTGCTTCTGTTTGACCAACAGCGACTCGGAGTTTGAATCGTGTACTCCCTCCTCATAATGGTATGAGGGAGGGTCCTGTAGGCTCAGGCAAGAGTGGCGATCTCGCAGCATGATTGTACCATGGTGCCACAATGATGCCTTTTCTCGGGGGAGGGTGGGTCTGCTAGCGCAGATGAGTTGTTATTCCAGACTTGCACTCATCGGGCCTTTCCGTTTAGTTTCTTAGCGGTGAGAAAAAAGGTATTGCAGAATCAGCTCAAAACGGGTCTGGTTCTCTATTTCTGTTTACTGCAGTGGGTGAAGCGATTTTGGATGTTGACAAGTGAGAGATCGTGTCTGTAGTAGATNCTGAATTTCACAGACGATAACCAAATGGTGGAGATTGCTGTTGTCACAAGAACTATCACTGGGATATTTCGGGATCTGAGCTGACGGGAGAGTAGCAACACTTTAGGATGTCTGGCTGGTTAAACTAATCCGAGGACTAGGTGCCATCACACTAAACGTACCCGACCTGTGAACTCGTGGGGACTGAGAGCGGAAGAGTGGGACGCCGCACTTGGATGAGGGGAAAAAGAACTACCTTGTGGTTCGTCGTGTTCGTGCATAACCGTTGCTCATGGCGTTGTGTCTGTGTGGGATGATGATCAACGCGTGGCCATAGTGCTCATTGTGCATGTTTATTTCAGACAAGGCACCAATAAATACTGCGTCTACGTGTGCGCCAACATGGAAATTACTGTGAAGCTCTAATCTGTTTCTTTTTCTTTCAGATACATTCAAATAATTTATTCAAAATGCTCTTTGTTCTTTCCATGACTCAGTTGGAGAAATTGTTCGGGTTATAAAATGCCACTAGTCAAGAGAGATTTGCTCCCAGCTGAAACCCGAGCCACGATCGATTTGATCTTATATCGTGGAGTATATTGTACGAATAGTCAGGTAGTACCTTGAGAAATCTAGTGTCTATCCACGGTTGCTGTTTACCTTAAATCCAAATGTCGTTCATGAATTCACAAACGAATTTTGTCTACGACCGTGTTTTCACTCCAAAGCTCTGTGGTGGTGGTGGAGAGCTAGTAAAATCACATGATTAAGACGCGATACCGCAGCTGAACTGAGAAAAATTCCCTCCACATTTAAGTCACCCCCTGCTTAGCATGAATTTATTCACCATGTTGGTACATCCAGTTTAAATGATAATAATATTTCAGTTCAGGGTTTGAAATCACTGTTAATTGTGACCAGGTTTGTGAGATTGCCGACTGTGATTGGTCATTTTTTAGCTTTCAACCACACTGTCACACATTCGAGAAGTTTTAATTTCAGTGTAGCTCACCAACACACCGATCCATCGAGTGGTTGGGCCTCAAACCTCTCGTGTGGAAGGTGGAGGTGTGTGTGCGTATTATCGAGGTTCCAATCGGTTTAATCGGGATAATAACCAGACTTCTCTTGAGTGAAAGTCGGTGGTAAGCCTGTAATCACCGAATGCAAACAGGTTACTGGCTATTGACACTTATCGAAAACCTCTAACTTGATGAACGTTTGATTATTGACCCTCAAACTGAAGTTCATGTGCAGCCGCAGTGCCGCATACGTAAGCAGAAAAAACTGTCAGCTCTCACAACGGATAACAGAATATATTCCAAAGGAGTTGTTGATATAACAATAAATCCAGGGTTATCTGTTGTCAAACATCACATGACAACAAGACACACTGTTGACCCAAATTCGTCTCTCACA
Organism: Echinostoma caproni; assembly: GCA_900618425.1. Classification (NCBI taxonomy): domain Eukaryota; kingdom Metazoa; phylum Platyhelminthes; class Trematoda; order Plagiorchiida; family Echinostomatidae; genus Echinostoma; species Echinostoma caproni. The sequence goes on from UZAN01040307.1 coordinate 3,043, forward strand.
CCAGTATTACTTAATCATAATGCTAAACGTTTGACAATTAGTGAAGTGCTGCTTATTCGCTTGCATCACCTGACCTTATGAGCACAATATATTTTGATACAATCAATCCACTTACCATGGAATCAACCTTCTGGTTCTATATTCATTAATCTTAGTATGTTTGCGCACGTTCATTCCCCAACACATGCTATAAATGTGCCTGTTTGTTTTATGTCAGCGACTGTGAAGATTAAACGAAATTCCTCGTGTATATAGCAAATGAAGCGTAAACTGAAAAGCTAGGAAGCACTGGACTAGCCGAGGGGGTAGCATGCTGGAAACCTACCTATGAAGTCCCGGGTTCGAGCCCCCGATGGGTCGAAAGATTCGCACTGCTGATGAGACCCAACCAGGTCGAAACAGCTGTCCAGTGGTTCTAGCTTTTCAGTTCATGCTTCATTTGCTATATACAAGACGAATTACACCTTTAAAATTGAATCGAATCCTCTATTACTCACAATAAACGAAATGTTAACACCTCGCGACATTTATCTTCTTTCTGTATGGATGAAATATATAAAGGGGACCCTATACTTCAAATTGAAGTTATTAGAGCTGTTTAACTCATAGTTACCTGCGAGTAGCAGAGAGAAGGTGTCGATTGATCTACTCGACTCCGTGGTTGGATAAATGAAAGTAGGAGTGTAAACAAATGAAACCTGGGCCATCGTCACTGAAGATCCAGATAAATTTGAGCTGAGTTCTCACCGCAAACACACTTCCCGACTGTATTGGAACTTGCCTATGTAGCACCACGGATAAATACACAGAGCGATAAAATGAGTGACAAAATCGATTGATTGAATGAATGCGGATCAGGTCATCCAGTTTGCTTTGAAAATGAAATTTTTCGCTCAACTCTAAAACCCTCAAACGGTCTTGAATGCTTTATGGTACGTCGCCAAGTGCACGTGTGTGCTTCGTACGGTCTCCATTTGAATGTACAAAAACTGTTGCCTATTTGTATGGCAAACGGATTGAAGTGGGAACGAAATGGGTGAGTTATGTGGTTTCAGACATGTCCGAAAACGAGATCAATCTTACGCCACTGCAACTCCTTGTTTGTCATGGTCTTACGGACGGATAACCATACAAACCGCGTAATAAATTAAGATGTCTATTGTATTGAGTGTCTTAATTTATTTGCTTTCATTAACGAGCAAAAAAAACAACAGTTTATCGATCAGGGTGGGGTTATGGTTATATTTGATCATAGGCGTCCAGGCGAAATTGGTTCACATGACAACCGATAAGTTTTTCTATAGGATATGAATTTTTCTTCTGCCTATCATGTCAACAGAGGGAGACGTAATAAGCGGGGACAATATGAAATCTGTAAATTTATAAGTCAAACACAATTATAGAGACAAAATAGAATCCCGATAGTTAAATATCACAGTAGATTGTATTTACACCAGCCCAACAATTTGTGTGATGAATCGCTTTAGAAGCTAACGGTGTCCCATTGAATACACAGTAGACTGGATCACCATTTGCACGCCTGGGTTTATCTATGAGTCACTGAGTCATTTATGGTTCCTAACCAACAATTTCCATAAAACCACAAAACAGTTCAACATAGGCCAATTCATAAGTTCGCTTTTTACTACACACACCCCATCTCGCAAATAAAAATGCGCTCATACATCCGCAAAGAGTAACACAGTGAAACGTGTAACGTGCGGATTTCCTACGAGTGTTGAGGCTTTACTAGATTTGAAATTGTCATCCAGTCAATCTCCTGTTATTTCACACCCGTGAAAAGTAAAATTTTCCAATATCTTCCCAATTTTTGAAAAATTCAAACCAACTGTATGTATAACAACGTAGTTTCTGACTATGCAATGTCGCACCCCTCAATGTGTCGCAGTTCCTGATACGTACTCACTTGGTCGTTGATCAGTGTTCGAGACGGCCATTGACCAACGAACCTGCAATGTCGCATTCAACCAATGGCGTTTCATCTCTTGTGACGCGAAAATGTCACCGTTCACTGATTGGATAATCCTTGCGAGGAAGACACACCGATGCCAGAAATCGAAGACCTTGTCACTTGACTTGAAAATGTGCACGCACGTATCGATCAGAATGGGCTGGAAATGCTGCATCAGCCAGGTGCGAATTAGAGCTCCATAACCGAATCACTTGGCATTTCAAGAAACACTGCTAACAATGTTATATCCCATCGAACCACTATCGGAGAATTTGTGAACACTGGAACATCTGAGGAAAGATGCCACCTGAAAACCAACGAAAAGAACAAGACAGCGAATGAGGCCATCTTGGCTAGGTTCACTGCTATGAGGGAAAGGCAAAATGAGTTTCTCATTGCGGAGAGCCTCGTTTGTAAGAAGGCAATTCAGCGAGCACAAAGAATGCATCATAGTGACTTTAATGCTTCTAAACGTTAGTTTCGCTCTTGGTCAAACAGATTTGGTATTCAATTTTACAAAAAAAGAGACAAGCAACTACTCATATCTATGGTTTTGTTGGGAAGGTTTGGTGGTACCACGTGACGCAATGGATGAGTTTTGAGCTGTATTACCCCAGCTAATCCATGCTAACCATAATATTTTCAATATTAATAAAAGAGCTTCTTTGTATTACAATTAGCTCCCAGAATGAACATTAATTTTCAAAGAATAAACAGTTTCTGGACCTAAGAAATCGAAAGAGAAGGTCATGTTACTGCTTTGTGGGAGCGTGACTGGAGCAAAGTTATCACCTTTTCTTTTTTGAAGAATTTGAAACTGCAGGATGTCACGGAGATAAAAATAGAAAAAGCCTTCCATGCAGTTATAATTCTTGAAGGAACGTATGAATGAATTCTGCGTTATTTCACAGTTTGCAGTTCGATGACAACAATCAAAACCAGCGAGGTAAAGTGCATGGTTAATGGTTGTAAAAACTGAACTGAAACTGAACAGCGGTCACCAAAGCCACGGCCATTTGGTTTGTTGATGGGCCCATTAACGCGCGAACGGATGAAGGATAATCGCGATTGACTGCTAAGCGGGTGTGTGCAGTAAGATGTCAGATCCAAGCGATCGACAAAAGCTGTCACGCGGGCGCTCCTGTGTTAATGAATGACTGATAATTCCACCTATCCTTACTAGAGCACCGATGGGATTATACAGGTCACTAGCCAAAGGTCATTGTAACCCGGCTCCAACGCGCCCCTGACTGCTTGAGCGATACACTTTAAATCTGTGAATCACGTCAGGGCATCGCGTGTAGAACTTGTGCCACTTGTGTTTACCAACAATGGTCATAACGAATGTATCGATCAGTTTGAACATACGCTGGCAACAATAAAAGCAAACGAATGAACACATGTCTGCAAACACTAATGATATACGTTTTTCATTAGAAAATCAGGAATAGATTCCACAGCGAACAACCAGTTTGGAACATTCGAAAGAAGTCAGTGCGTTGAGTATTCCCCGTGACAGTTATTGAACTTATTTGAGATGAACTGATTTCCTTCGAGTACGATTTTTTATCCCGCGTTCTCACTGTGTTCGACCTGGTTCATTCTTGTTTTCATCGAATGGATTAATAGTCACGTTGTGATTATTATTATAAAGCAGCTTTTTATTATGGTGGGCACCATATACTCAGTCTTGTGGTTCGCCTAAAATTGCGAAGGAATGGAGGAATACCTATAATTATTGTGCGGTAATTAGCTTAGCAAAAATTCACTGAAGAAAGGTAAGAAGTTCCAGGAAAACTAGACACTTATGGCTGAAAAAGGGCGGAATATGGGATGCAGTGTATCGATATTAAGCTAAGGGCATCTTAAAAGATTTCAATTTTTTGGATGCATAAAGGATGCAGCGGACGGTATATTTAAATTCCGTTGTAAATAAACAATACATAATTACAAACATTGAGAACCAAAAAAGGACGTAAAGTAGTTTTAGTTTTAGTTTTTCATACTACTTATTACCATTTACTACTGACTAACATTCTATGTCCCAGTTCTTGGAATTTAGTCGTCTTTTCGAATTCCTGAGTGGTGGGACATAGCAGGAGATTGAGTGTATTCGGGAAAATCTGGCTGTTACATATGAAGATTGCATCTGTCTAATTATCCGCATCCTACATGACCGGAAATCAGCCTACTTGATGAATACTGCCTCGTTCCGCAGGAACCAATCAAACCAAGTACAATCAAATCCAGCGGACTAGTCAGAACCCATAACTATCAATGGGTTGATAATGATTTATCCAACCAATATTCGTGTCTATAACTTTCCTTTTCTTCACTATTTTCTATAAATAGGCATGTTTTTGGTGCAATTACTGCATTCTTGACTGCCTGCTTGCCTGCATTGCGGAATCATGATGAATTGTCTAATTCAGATTAGCCTGTGAATACCAATCTCCTACGATCCGAGGTTCTTCAGCGAATGATTATTTCATTCATTACTGCCATTCATATCTGCAGTATTCGAGATAAAATGATATGATAATGAGATCATCAATGTGGCATCAATTGAGATTTCTTCTCAGTTTGTGGATCGTGTTCGATTTCATTGCCACTGGTTCGAGGGAAGCGCACGTTTTTTCAAGTGAGCTCATCGAAAGATATAGATTATGCGGTTGATTTGATAATATTTCTGACGATGTGCCACATCGAGCTCACACAAGATAACCAAGGTAATTATATTTTTATTTAGATCAGATCGGCTTTTAGGGAGTGAGGGAAAAGAGGTTGACAGGGTGAAAAAGATATTAACTACTATTTAAAGACTTGCGGAGCCTTCGGGCATAAATAATGAAGCTGGTTTGGAGCACTTGACTTCTGTTGGACAGTTTGATACGATCGAATTTCGGATGATTCTAAAATTAGCAACCAGTTTCATTGGCACTACTCGCGTTGCGAGTCAGACAATCTCGGTCATATGATCCACTGGAGGAAACGAATGCGAATTTGTTCAATTAGTTAATTGGCAGATTTGAAGTTTGTTTGTCGATTGTGAAAAGTTCAGTAGCCTCGGTGGGATTCGAACCCACACATGGACTTCGCGTACGCTTTGTACGCGCATGCTCTACCAGTTGAGCTACGAAACAGGATGTTCCCCGAGGATGGAATTCGTTCAAAAGGACTGCTGATTGTGTGCACTCAGTGTGTTTTGTTTTCGTGAAATTTCTTTGTACAAAGGTCAGCAGCCCTGTTGGAGTTCGAACCCACACCGCCTACGTCTTTCGACAGCATGCACTGAGCTACAAGGCTCAAAAACCATCGAGCAGTGGAAGTGGAATATTTTATTCTGCATTGCCTCTGTGTCGNTTTTGCCAATATTGTATGCGGACATATATACGATCTATTTTCACTGAATTTTTAAACTGAGTAATTTAGTTGCCAATGTTTCATCACCTATCAAATTGAAAGCTTTCGCGCTTTTTGACTGAGAACAACAAAATCTACTGATTGAAGAATAAAACTGGTCAATGAACTATCCGCATAACGAAGATTAGCACCGTGTCGAAGTGCCCTTTTTGATGATACAATCAAACGAAAGCGAATATAAGACCTGAGTGAGTCTTCTACAATGTGCGGTATGACTGCGAGATCTGTGATGAAAACTTGTTGCCAATACAACCTGCCTAAACAGATCCCACTCCCCAATAATTTTGAGTCTCGAACTCTCATTTGATCGGTACTTGTTTGGCAATAGTGATGGTTAAGAGATGGTACCGATTTGAACTAAACATCCTTCCATAGCCCACGCTCACGCACAACCCTCAGCTGATCCAGTCAACCATCCACCCTGGAAGCACTATAGACTTCAGTTTCGCTCTCATCTAAGAGCTCATCAGTAGTGCATATCCATCGACCTGTGGGGATTTAAATTCCGAGCCCCTCGAATGAAAGGAGGTGTTTTAAATGCGACGTGATTTTGTAGGGGGCATATGATTGAGGTTAAAAGAAGTATCCTATGTCCCTCGTTGTTGCTGTCGGGTTGATTATCAATGAAGATAAAATCTGAACAAATGTCAAATTGTAGTTCTGTTCATCCCGATTGTCAGCATAGCTGTAACAGAGACGCTGTCCATAATTCAGTGGATGTGCATTGGCGATGAGAACGAAACTCGCTTTTAGTGTTTCGCTAGTCTGTGATTGACTTCATGAACTGAGGCTATCGTGTGTGAAGGTGAAGCCGGAAGGGTGGGAAGTCGAAACTGATATCTAACTTTTGGAGATTGGGCTACGAAATGAGAAACCCAGCCGATCGTTTTATGTACGGGGAAACAGTTGATAACCAATTCTCTCTACGAATATTGTTCACAAAAATATACTCAAATATCATGCGAAAAACCACGAAGATATTGCATCTTAATACTAATCCCTCGAACTCTGTTTTCAAGGTGTCCCTCAATAACAAGGGAAATTTAGGCCTAAGCAACCCTCTCTAGAAGTTCTCAGTTGGGTCGACACCAGGTATAAAAGCAACCCACCTTATAACGTGAATTGCAAGGAATGGTAGTCAAGCCTTAGCAAAGTATGTATTGCAACGTTCTCCTAATGAAAATATGCTATATCAATCAACTCGGTTCTGATGAAAAACAAACGGACACGTTCAGATATGGATATATAATCCACTGCATTTTGATTGTCATCCCGATTGGCAAAACAGTTGCATAAAATGCCCTCCAGTCCACGATTGCTCGTTTCTGATCATCTTGCCTATTCAACACCGTTTATTTTATTCCCGATATCGTGATGATAATCATAACAATCATTTCATCCTTGCCATAATGAACGTTTTTCTGTCGCTCGTTAGTGAGTTCAACACCCGTGACTTTGGGACTGCTGAAACTGGTGGTGTTGTGAGTGCTGATTCAAGGAAATCAACCATTCCCGTGTCTTTTTGTACTTCATTAATGAGTTTTATCGAAGTGGTCTCTGCACAGCTCAGTTGAGAACGGGCCTACTGCGTGATTAGTTTTTGAATTGCCTTGGAACTGATTTTGAGGTTTGGTGCCCGTAACCAGCTATCCAAAATGAGTTATAATATATCGTGTAGAGAATAAATGAAAAACAACGTAATCACTTGTTCAGTGGTCAAGGGATTAATTTATGCTTGTGTTCTATCTGTATGATCCGGAGTTTGATCCGGAGTTGTGTGGATGAATCCGCACTGCTGATAACACTCAGCCAGATGGAAGCAGCTGTATAGTGCGTTTCGTCTTTTCAGTCACCTTGTTTGATGTATGCACGGCGAAATTCTTCACTTAATTTAATGAATTTTTTTGCTACCCGAATATTTCTGTGTATCTAAAATCTCAAAGTTTTATTTTTTCAATTAAAATAATCGGGCATTCACAATCCTAAATTGTCGTTTTTGATATCTCCGGGATCAGAACATTGCGTCATATGCTAATGCATCACTGTCTGAATACCAGCAACTTATCATACTCCGCTCCGGATAAGCTGCTGTCTAGTGCCAGTTTGAACAAGTGACAAGCCGGCCCATCTTTTGCAGCGGTCTCTGATATGAAAGGAACAAGCATCTCTCGACGAGGTTTCATAGACAAACAACAACAGATGGTCCGTTGAAAAACTTTGACGAATTCGCACAAAATGTCAAAAAGTGACGCATGAACTGCGGACGAGTCATGTCTCAGTCACATGGCTAGCCTGGTCCGACCATGTGGTACTCATCCTTAAAATTTCCATATTCCACGGTAGGATAGATCCCTGTGCGTTTCCCCAGTGGGAATTTTTCTGGTTCTTTTACATCAATCATGAATTATTGACTCCTTGTTATGTTCTATTAATGAAATGACATTGGAAAGATAGAATATCCTCAAAATTTTGATGAGATCTATATCCTTGAACACAGGGGCAACAATCATTATTTCTGTAGTTTATACATCCCGGTTAATGCTTATGTCTTTAAACCCAGATTTTCACTTTCGACTCGTGTAACTGGTGCCTACATATCAACAAGTCAACTTCCAGCAAAGTGCACACAAGGCGGCCACCGCAACAGATTAAGGGTATAATCAGCTTGGGGACGTGAATCAGTTAAGA